>PVJS01004573.1:0-68556 GCA_004027185.1 Glis glis
ACATTTGTCTGGGCAAACAGAATGTTCCCAGACAACCTTCTCCCCCCCTCCCGGGTCAAGTCTCTCCTCTGAGAACATTTAGCTGTTGTGAAAAACACAGCACACTTATCAGCAGGTCTCAACCTGCACCTTTGGTTGAGCTTGTACCTCTCAGGGCTATATCTACAACTCTAAACTATGGAAATAGCTCTCGACAGGCGTCCCCACGTGCAACCCCGGAAGTCCTTGCGCCACCTGGGGGACCCCTGTACCAGGTATCTGACCCCGGCGACCTGGCGCGTAACCCTAGCAGCCCCAGCGCCACTGGGGGGGGCCCTGCACCATGTACCACACCCCAATGTTCCCCCATGCAAACCCGAAAGTCCTTGAGCCACCTGGGGCGCCTCTGTGCTAGGTACCAGACCCCGGCTTCACCGCAAGCCACTCCGGTAGACCCTGCGCCATCTGTGCGGCCCCTTGCTAGGGGTCAGACCCCGGTGTCCCCGCGTACCACCCCAGCTATCCCTTCGCCACCTTGGCGAACCCTGCGTCCCCTGGGTGGCATCTGCGCCAGTTACAAGACCCCGGTGTTATTGCGTGCAACCCCGGCAGCCCCTGCGCTCCTTGGGCGACCCCTGTGCCAGGTACCAGACCCCAGCGTCCCTGCGTGCAACCCCAGTAGCCAATGCGAAACCTGGATGGCATCACCTGGATGGCCCCTGCACCAGGTACCAGACCCCGGGATCCCCATGCACTACCCCAGCAGCCCCTGCGCCACTTTGGCAGCTACTGCACCCGGTACGAGAACCCGGGGTCCAAGTACGCAACCCCGGCACCCCTGCGCCACCTGGGCTGCATCACCTGGGCAGCCCCTGCGCCAGGTACCAGATGCCGGCGTTACCGCGCGCCACCCCGGCAGTCCGTGCGCTCCCTGGGCGACCCCTGAGCCAGGTGACAGACCCCGGCGTCCACGTATGCAACCCCGGTAGCTCCTTGCCACCTGAGTGCCCCCGGTGCCAAGTACCAGACCCCGCCATGATTGAGAGCAAACACAGCAACCCCTGTGCCACTTTGGCAGCTACTGCACCCGGTACAAGAACCCGGGGTCCAAGTACGCAACTCCGACACCCCTGTGCCTTTTGGGCTGCACCTGCATCACCTGGGTGGCCCCTGTGCCAGGTATCAAACCCCGGCGTCACCGCGTGCAACCCCGGGAGTTACTGCACCAGCTGGGCGACCAGACCCCAGCGTCCAATTATGCAACTCTCTCCACATGGGTGCCCCCTGAGCCAAGTACCAGACCCCGGCATGCCTGCATGCCACCGCAGCAGCCCCTGTGCCACCTGGGCGGCCCCTGCATCACATGGGCGGAGTCTGAACCATCTGGGTGGCCCCTGTGCCAGGTATGAGACCCCGGCGTCCCTGCGTGCAACCCCGGCAGCCCCTGCCAACTGGGCTGACCCTTCACCAGGTACCAGATCTGCCATCCCCGCCTGGGGATGGCACAGGGGATACTGGGTTTGCACGTGGGGATTCTGGGGTCTGGTACCTGGTGCAAGGGCCGCCTAGGTGGCACAGGGACTGCTGGGGTGGCACGCGGGGTCTCCTGGGTATGGTATCTGGCGCAGGGGATGCCCAGGTGGAGCAGGAGCAGGTCTTCTGATGCAGGGGCTGCCCAGGTGGCAAAGGGGCTGCTGCAGTTGCGCGCAGGTATGCCGGGGTCTGGTACTTGGCACAGGGGGCCCCCAGGTGGCAAGGGGCTGCCGGGGTTGCATACCTGGACCCCGGGGTCTGGTACCTGGCGCAGGGGTCGCCCAGGGATTGCAGGGACTGCCGGGGTGCTGCGCGGTAACGCCGGCGTCTAGTACTAGGCGCAGGGGACGACCAGGTGATGCAGGGGCCGCCCAGGAGGTGCAGGAGCTGCCGGGTTGAGCACATGAACGCCGGGGTCTCGTATATCTGTGACCGCCCAGGTGTCGCAGGGGCGGCCCAGGTGTCGCAGAGTCTGCCGGGTATGGCGTGCGGTGACGCCAGGTTCTGGTACCTAGCACAGGGGCCCCCAGGTTGCTCAAGGACTTTCGGGAACGCTGGGGTGTGGTACATGGTGCAGGAGTCACCCAGGTGGCACAGGAACTGTCGGGGTTGCGCGCGAGGACGCCGTGGTCAGGTTCCTGGCGCTGTGGTCCCCCAGGTGGCACAAGGACTTCCGGGGTTGCACGCGGGGCGCCAGGGTCTGGTATCTAGCGCAAGGGCACCCCAGGTGTCGCAGAGCCTGCCGTGGTGGCTCACGGTATGCCGGGATCTGGAAACTAGCAGAGGAACCCCCCAGGTGGCTCAAGGATTTCAGGGTTGCAAACGGAGACCCCAGGGTCTGGTATGTGGCGCAGGGGCCTCCCAGGTGTCGCATAGCCTTCTGGGGTTGCTCACGGGGATGCTGGGTCTGGTACCTGACGCAGGGGTCACCCAAGGTGCGCCGGGGCTGCTGCGGTTGCGCGCAGGTATGCCCGGGTCTGGTATTTGACACCGGGGATGCCCAGGTGGTTCAAGGCCTATCGGGGTTGCACGCGGGGACGTTGGGGTGTGGTACATGGTGCAAGGGTTGCCCAGGTGGCACAGGGGATGCTGGGGTTCAGGCGGGGACGCCGGGGTCAGGTACCTGGCGCTGGAAACCCCAGGTTGTACAGTGACAGCTGGGGTTGCTCCCGAGGACACCAGGGTCTGGTACCTGGCGCAGGTGTCCCCAAGGAATGCAGGGGCTGCCGGGGTTGAGCGCGGTAACACCGGGGTCTTATACCTGTCGCAGTGGCAGCCCAGGGGATGCAGGGGATGCCCAGGTGGTACAGGGGTTGCCGGGATGCGCGCGATGATGCCGGGGTCTGGTAACTGACACAGGGGCCACCCAGGTGGTGCAGGAACTGCCGGGGTGCATGCGGTGACACCGGGGTCAGATACCTGGCGCATGGGCAGCCCAGGTGGTGCAGGAGCCACCCTTCTGATGCAGGGGCCGCCCAGGTGGCACAGGGGCAGCTGCGGTGGTGCGCAGGTAGGCCGAAGTCTGGTACTTGGCACCGGGGGCGCCCAGGTGGTGAGGGGCTGCCAGGGTTGCGTACCTCTACACTAGGGTCTGGCACCTGGCGCAGGGTTCGCCCAGGGAGCGCAGGGACTGCCGGGGCGGCGTGCGGTAACGACTGCATCTGGTACTTGGTGCAGGGGCCACCCAGTTGACACAGGTGCAGCCCAGGTGGCGCAGGGTTGCCGGGGTGGCGCACATGGACGCCGTAGTCTTGTACCAGGTGCAGAGGCCGCCAAGGTGGCTCAGGGGCTGCTGGGGTGGTGCGGGGTGAGCCGGGGTCTGGTACATGGCCCTGGGGCTGCCCAGGAGGCGCAGAGGCTGCTGGGGTTGCGCACGTGGACGCCGGAGTCTCATATAATATCAGGGGCTGCCCAGGTTTCGCAGGGGCCGCCCAGGTGTCGCAGAGGCTGCGGGGGTTAAGCGCGGTGACGCTGGGGTCTGGTACCTATCACAGGGTCCCTCCAGGTGGCTCAAGGAATTTCGAGGTTGTACACGTTGACGCTGGGGTGTGGTGCATGGTGCAGGTGTCGCCCAGGTGGCAAAGGAACTGCAAGGGTTGCGCGCGAGGACGCCGGGGTCAGGTACCTGGCGCAGGGGTCCCACAGTTGGCGCAAACACTTCCAGGGTTGTACGCGGGGACTCCGGGGTCTGGTATCTAGCGCAGGGGCACCTCAGGTGTTGCAGGGCTTGCCGGCGTGGCTTGCCGTTACGCCAGGGTCTGGTACCTAGCACAGGAGCCCCCCAGGTGGCTCAAGGACTTTCGTGGTTGCACAAGGGGTCGCCGGGGTCTGGTATCTGGCACAGGGGCCGCCAAGGTTTCGCATAGCCTGCCGGTGTTGCAGGAGGGGACGGCGGGGTCTGGTACCTGGTGCAAGGGCTGTCCAGGTGACGCAGGTGCAGCCCAGGTAGTGTAGGGGCGCCGGGGTTGCGCACTTGGACGCCGGGGTCTTGTACATGGCTCAGGGCTGCGCAGGAGTCATAGGGGCCGCCCAGGTGTCTCAGAGGCTGCCGGGGTTGCGTGTGGTGACGCCGGGGTCTGGAACCTAGCACAAGGGAAGCACATGTGGCTCAAGGACTTTTGGGGTTGCACGCGGGGACGCCGGGGTCAGGTACCTGGTTCTTGAACCCCAGGTTATGCAGTGACAACTGTGGTTGCGCGCGAGGACACTGGGGTCTGGTACCCGGCGCAGGCGTTGCCCAAGAATGCAGGGGCTGCCGGGGTTGTGCGCGGTAACACCGGGGTCTTATACCTGTCGCAGGGGCCGCCCAGGTGACATAGGTGCAGCCCAGGTGGCGCTGGGGTGCCGGGGTTGCGCACTTGGACGCTGGGGTCTCGTACCGGGTGCAGAGGCCACCAAGGTGGCTCAGGGGATACTGGGGTGGTGCGCGGGGACGCCGGTGTCTGGTACATGGCGCAGGGGCTGCCCAGGAGGCGCAGGGTCTGCCGGGGTTGCGCACGTGGACGCCAGGGTCTCGTATAATCTCAGGGGCCGCCCAGGTGTCGCAGGGGACGCCGAGTCTGGTACCTAGAAGAGGGTCCCCCCAGGTGGCTCAAGGACTTTCGGGGTAGCACGCGGGGACGCTGGGGTGTGGTACATGGTGCAGGGATCGCCCAGGTGGTGCAGGAACTGCCGGGGTAGCGTGTGGAGACGCCGGGGTCAGGTACCTGGCCCAGGGGTCCCTCAGGTGGCGCAAGGACTTCCGCGGTTTCACGCGGGGACGGCGGGGTCTGGTAACTGGTTAATGGGCAGCCCAGTTGGCAGGAGCTGCCGGGGTTGTGCGCGGGGACGCTGGGATCTATTACCTGGTGTGGGCGTCGCCCAAGGAGTGCAGGGAATGCCGGGGTTGTGCGTGTGAACACCGGGGTCTTTTACCTGGCCCAGGGGCCGCCCAGGGGACACAGGGGATGCCCAGGTGACACAGAGGCTGCCGGGTTTGTGCACGATGATGCCGGGGTCTGGTACCTGGGGCAGGGGTCCCCAAGGTGGTGCAAGGTCTTCCGGGGTTGTACGTGAGGATGCCGGGGTCTGGGACCTAGCGCAGGGGCTCCCTAGGTGTCACAGGGCCTGCCGGGGTGGCTCGCGGTGACGCCCGGCTCTGGTACCTAGCACAGGGGCCCCCAGGTGGCTCAAGGACTTTCGGGGTTTTGGGCGGGGATGTCGGGGTCAGGTCGCTGGCGCAGGGGCCTCCCAGGTGGCGCAGGAACTGCTGGGGTTGCACTCGGGGAGGCCGGGGTCTGATACCTGCCACAGGTGCCGCCCAGGTGGTGCAAGAGCCGCCCTTCTGATGCAGGTTCCGCCCAGGTGGCGCCGGGGCTGCTGCAGTTGAACACAGGTATGCCAGGGTCTGGTACTTGACACCGCAGGGCCCAGGTGGCTCAAGGCCTATCGGGGTTGCACGCGGGAACGCCGGGTGTGGTACCTGGTGCAGGGGTCGCCCAAAGAGTGCAGGGGCTGCCAGGGTTGTGCGCAGTAACACCGGGGTCTTGTACCTCACGCAGGGGCTGTCCAGGGGACGAAGGGGAAACCCAGATGGCACAGGGGCTGCCAGGTTAGCTCGCGGGGATGCCGGGTTCTGGTACCTGGTGCAGGGGATGCACAGGTGATGCAGGTGCAGCCCAGGTGGCGCAGAGGGTCGGGGTTGCACACTTGGACGCCGGGGTTTCATACCTGGTGCAGAGGCTGCCCAGGTGGCCCAGGGCCTCTGGAGTGGCGCGCGTGGACGCCGGGGTCTGGTATATGGTGCAGGAGCCGCACAGGTTGCACAGGGGCTGCTCATGTGATGCAGAGGCTGCCTAGGTCGTACAGGGACTTCTGGGGTGGCGCACTGTGAAGCCGGGGTCTGGTACTTGGCGAGGGGCCGCCCAGGAGTCGCAGGGGCCATCCAGGTGTCGCAGAGGCTGCAGGGGTTGTGCGCGGCAGCACCTGGGTCTTGTACTTGGCGCAGGGGTCGCCCAGGTGGCGCAGGAACTGCCATTGTTGTTCGCGAGGATGCCAGAGTCTGGTACCTAGCGCAGGCCACCCCAGGTGGTTCAAGGACTTCCGGGGCTCCCTGCGAGGACGCCGGGGTCTTGTACCAGGCGCAGGCATCGCCCAAGGAGCACATGGGGCTGCCGGGGTTGTGCGCGGTAACACCGGGGTCTTATATCTGGTGCAGGGTCTGCACAGATGTCAAAGGAACTGCCATTGTTGTGCGGGAGGATGCCGGGGTCTGGTATCTGGCACAGGGGCTGCCCAGGTGTTGCAGGGGCCACCCATGTGATGCAGGGGCTGCCCAGGTGGCGCAGGGGCTGCTGCGATAGCGTGCAGGCATGCAGGGTCTGGTACTTGGCACAGGGGGCGCCCAGGTGGTGAGGGGTGCGGAGGATGTGTACGTGGACGCTGGGGTCTGTTACCTGGTACAGGCGTCTCCCAGGGAGCACAGGGACTGTCGGGGTACGAGTGGTAACGCCGGTGTCTGGTACCTGGTGCAGGAGCCGCCCAGGTGACGCAGGTGCAGCCCAGGTGGCACATGGGTGTCGGGGTTGCGCACTTGGACGCCGGGGTCTCATACCGGGTGCAGAGGCCACTCAGGTGGCTCAGTGGCTACAGGGGTGGCGCGCGTGGACACCGAGACCTAGCGCAGGGGCTGCCACGTGGAAGGGGCTGCCGGGGTGTTTCATGGTACATGGTTCAGGGGCTGCCCAGTGGCGCAGGGGCTGCTGGGGTTGCTTGCGGGGACGCTGGAGTCAGGTACCTGGTGCAGGGGCCACCCAGGAGGCGCAGGGGCTGCCGGGGTTGCGCACGTCGACGCCGTGATCTCGTACATGGCGCAGAGGCCGCTCAGGTGTCGCAGGGGCAGCCCAGGTGTCGCAAAGGCTGCCAGGGTTGCGCGCGGTGACGCCGGGGTCTGGTACCTAGAACAGGGGACCCTAGGTGGGTCAAGGACTTTCGGTGTTGCACGCGGGGACGCTGGGGTGTGGAACATTGTGCAGGGGCCGCCCAGGTGGCGCAGGGGCTGCCGGGGTTGCGCGAGGGGACTCCGGGTTCAGGTACCTGGCGCAGGGTTTCCCAGGTGGCGCAGGAACTGCCGGGGTTGCGCGCGAGGACGCCGAGATCTAGTACCTAGCGCAGGGGACCCCAGATGGCACATGGATTTCCGGGGTTGCGCGCGAGGATGCCGGAATCTGGGATCTAGCTCAGGGACCGCCCAGGTGGCACAGAGACTGCCAGGGTGACTCGCGGTGACGCCGGGGTCTGGTACCTAGCGCAGGGGACCCCAGTTGGTGCACGGAATTCCGGGGTTGCGCGCGAGGACGCCGGGGTCTGCTCTGTGGCGCAGGGGCCACCAAGGTGGTGTAGGGCCTTTCGGGGTGGCTCGCGGTGACGCCGGGTTTGGTACCTAGCACAGGGGCCCCCCAGTTGGCTCAAGGTCTTTCGTGGTTGCACGAGGGGACGCCGGGGTCTGGTATCTGGTGCAGGGGCCAACCAGGTGGCGCAAGGACTTCCGCGGTTGCATGCGGGGACGGCGGGGTCTGGTACCTGGCGAAGGGGCACCCCAGTTGGCGCAGGAACTGCCATTGTTGTGCACGAGGACGACGGGGTCTGGTAGCTAGCACAGGGGACCCCAGGTGGCTCAAGGACTTCCAGAGTTGCGCGCGAAGACGCCGGGGTCTGATACTTGGTGGAGGGACTGCCCAGGTGATGCAGGTACAGCCCAGGAGGCAGCTGCCGGGGTAGCGCACATTGACGCCAGCATCTCGTACATGGCGTAAGGGCCGCCCAGGTGTCACAGGGGCAGCCCAGGTGTTGCAAAGGCTGCCAGGGTTGCGCACGGTGACGCAAGGGTCTGGTACCTAGGACAGGTCCCTTGCATGTTGCTCAAGGACTTACCGGGTTGCAAGCGGGGACGCTGGGTGTGGTACATGGTGCAGGGGTTGTTCAGGTGGCACAGGGGATGCCGGGGTTGCACGCGGGGATGCTGGGTCAGGTACCTGGCGCAGGGAACCCCACATGTTGCATTGACAGCCGGGGTTGCGCTCGAGGATGCTGAGGTCTGGTACCTGGCACTGGCGTCGCTCAAGGAGCTCAGGGGCTGCCGGGGATGCCTGCGGTAACACCAGGGTCTTGTACCTGGCGCAGGGGATGCCAGGGTCTGGTACTTGGCACAGGGGCTGCCAGGAGGCACAGGGGCTGCCGGGATTGTGCGCGTGGACACCAGGGTCTCATATAATGTCAGGGGCCGCCCAGGTGTCGAAGAGGTTGCTGGGGTTGCGCGCGGTTACGCCGGGGTCTGGTATCTAGAAAAAGTTCCCTCCAGGTTGCTCAAGGACTTTCGGGGTTGCACTCGGGGACGCTGGGGTGTGGTGCATGGTGCAGAGGTCGCCCAGGTGGCACAGGAATTGCCGAGGTTGCGCGCGATGTCGCTGGGGTCAGGTACCTGGCGCAGGGGTCACCCAGGTGGCTCAAGGACTTCTGGGGTTGCACTCGGGGACGCCAGGGTCTGGTACCTAGCACAGGGGCACCCCTGGTGTCGCAGGGCCTGTCGGGGTGGCTTGCGGTTACGCCGGGGTCTGTTACCTAGCACATTAGCCCCCCAGGTGGCTCAAGGACTTTTGGGGTTGCACAAGGGGACGCCGGCTTCTGGTATCTGGGGCAGGGGCCACCCTGGTGTCGCATTGCCTGCCTGGGTTGCACGCGGTGACAGTGGTGTGTGGTACCTGGCATTGGGCTAACCCAGGTGACAAAGGTGCAGCCCAGGGAGCGCAGGGGGGCCGGGTTTGCGCACTTGGACGCCGGAGTCTCATACCGGGTTCCAAGGCTTCCGGGGTTTCGCGCAAGGACGCCTGTATCTGGTACCTGGCGCAGGCGTCGCCCAAGGAGCACAGGGGCTGCTGGGGTTGCGCGCGGTAACACCGGGGTCTTGTACCTGGCGCAGGGCCTGCCCAGGGGACGAAGGGGACGCCCAGGTGGCACAGGGGTTGCTGGGTTTGCGCGCGATGATGCTAGGGTCTGATACATGGCGCAGGGGCAGCCCAGGTGGCGCAGGAACTGCCAGGGTTGCGCGCGAGGACGCCGGGGTGAGGTACCTGGTGCAGGGGTCCCCCAGGTGGCGCAAGGACTTCCTTGGTTGCACACGGGGACGACGGGGTCTGGAACCTGGCGAAGGGGCAGCCCTGTTGGCAGGGGCTGCCGGGGTTGTGCGAGGGGACGCCAGTGTCTGGTACCTGGCGCAGGCGTTGTCCATGGAGTGCAGGGGCTCCTGGGGTTGTGAGCAGTAACACTGGTGTCTTGTACCTGGCGCAGGGCCCGCCCAGGTGACGCAGGTGAAGCCCAGGTGGCGCAGGGGCTACCGGGTTTGCGCGCAGGGATGCCGGGGTCTGGTACCTGGCGCAGGGGCTGCCAAGGTTGCACAGGGACTGCTGGGGTGGTACGCGGGACTCCGGCATCTGGTATCTGGCGCAGGGGCCGCCCTGCCTCTGCGACAACTGGGCGGCCCCTCTGACATCTGGGCGTCCCTTGCGCCATGTACAAGACCCCGGCGTACAAGTGCGCAACCCAGGCAGCCTCTGCACCTCCTGGGAAGCCCCTACGCCAGATACCAGACCCCGGCGTCCTTGCGTGCAACCCCGAAAGTCCTTGAGCCACCTGGGGGGCCCATGTGGTAGGTACCAGATCCCGGTGTCACCGTGAGCCACCCGGGCAGGCCTTGGACCACCTGGGCGGCCCCTGCGCCAGGTACCAGACCCCTGCGTCCACTTGGGCAACGCCAGCAGCCCCTGCACCTCCTGGGCGGTCTCTGCGCCAAGTACCAGACCCGGCGTGCCCGCGAACCACCCTAGAATTCCCTGAGCCACCTGTGTGGCCACTGAATCACATGGGTGTCCCTGCGCCACATGGCCAGCTCCTGCGCCAGGTAGCTGATCCCGGCTTCCTCGCACACATCCCTGGGAATTCCTGCACCACCTGGGCGACCCCTGTGCCAGGGACCTGACCTCGGCGACCCGCGAGTAACTCTGGCAGCCTCTGCGCCACCAGGGCGGCTGCTGGACGTTGTACCACACTCCAGCGTCCCTGCGTGCAACGCCAAAAGTCCTTGAGCCACCTGGGGGACCCCTGTTCTAGGTCCCAGATCCCGGTGTCACCGCGCGCAACCACGGCTGGCTCTGCGACACCTGGTCAACCCCTGCGACAACTGGGCGGCCCCTGTGCCATGTACGAGACCCCGGAGTCCACGTGCGCAACCCTGGCAGCCCCTGCGCCTCCTGGGCGGCCATTGGGTCAGGTACCAGACCCCCACCTGGACTGCACGTGCGTCACCTGGGCGGCCCCTGCGCCAGGTACCAGATTCCGGCGTTACCGCGCGCCTCCCCGGTAATCCCTGCGCTCCCTTGCATCCTCTGTGCAACGTACCAGATCCCAGCGTCCATGTACGCAACCCCGAAAGTCCTTGAGCCACCTTGGGGGCCCCTATGCTAGTGACCAGACCCCGGCGTCACCCGGAGCCACCCCGGCAGGCCCTGCGACACCTGGGTTGCCCTGGCGTCACCTCCAGCCACCCCAGCAGGCCCTGCGACAACTGGGCAGCCCCTGCACCATGTAAGAGACACCAGCGTTCACTTGCGGAACCCCACAGCCCATGCCCCTCCAGGGCGGCCCCTGCGCCTAGTACCAGACCCCGGTGATCCCGCGCACCACCCCGGGAGCGCCTTGCCACCTGGGTGCCCCCTTTGCCAAGTACCAAACCCCGGCATGCATGTGCCCAAGCGCAGAAGCCACTGCGCCACCTGGGTGATCCTTGCATCTCATGGGCGGCCGATGCACCACCTGGGTGGCCCTTGCGACAGGTAACAGACCCCGGCATCCCCGCGCGCAAACCCGGCAGCCCCTGTGCCATCTGGGCGTCCCCTGCGTTATCTGGGCGGCCCCTGAGCCAGGTACAAGACCCCGGTGTTATTGCCCGCAACCCCGGCAGCCCCTGCGCTCCTTGGACGACCGCTGCACCAGGTACCAGACCAAGTTGTCCCCGCGCGCAACCCCGGCAGCCA
Organism: Glis glis; assembly: GCA_004027185.1. Lineage (NCBI taxonomy): Eukaryota > Metazoa > Chordata > Mammalia > Rodentia > Gliridae > Glis > Glis glis. Next base: position 11,079 of record PVJS01004573.1, read on the forward strand.
CTGCAACACCTGGGCGGTCCCTGCATCACCTGGGCGGCCCCTGCGCCAGGTAACAGACCCCAGCGTCTCCTCGAGTCACCCCGGCAGTTCCTGCGCCACCAGGCGACCCCTGCTTCAGGTACCAGACCCTGGTGCCTCTGCGCTCAACCCCGGTGGCCCCTGCGCCAATTGGGCAGCCCCTGCATCACCTGGGTGGCTCCTGCGCCCGACAGCAGACACTAGCATCCCCGTGCACAACCACGACAGTACCTGCGTGACCTGGGCAGCCCCTGCGCCAGGTACTTGACTCTAGCATACCCGCCCGCCGCCCGGGCAGTCCATGCATCACCTCGGCGGACCTTGCGCCAGTTACCAGAGCACGCCGTCCCCGCGTGCCACCCCGGCAGTCACTGTGCCACCTGGCCACCCTGCACCAGTTATCAGACCCCGCAGACCTCGCTCGTAACCCCGGATGTCCTTGCGCCAGCTGGGTGGCCCCTGAGGTACGTACCTGATGCTGGCATACTCGCGCACAACCCCGCAGTTACTGCGCCATCTGGGCGACCCCTGCGCCAGGTTCCTGACCCCGGCGTCCCCGCGCAAAACCCCAGCAGGCCCTGCAACACCTAGGCGACCCCTGCGCCATGTACCACACCCCAGCGTCCCCGCGTGCAACCCAAAAGTCCTTGAGACACCTTGGGGGCCCCTGTGCTTGGTACCATATCCTGGCGTCACCGCGAACCACCCCGGCAGGCCCTGCGCCACCTGTGCGGCCCCTGAGCTAGGGGTCAGATCCCGGTTTCACCGCGTGCCATCCTAGATGTCCCGGCGCCACCTTGGTGGCCTCTGCATCCCCTGGGTGGCCCCTGCGCCAGTTACAAGACCCCGGTGTTACCGCACGCAAACTCGACAGCCCCTGCCCTCCATGGGCGACCCCTGCCTCAGGTACCAGACCCTGGCGTCCCCGCGCTACCCCGGTAGCCACTGAGGTACCTTGGCTGCCCCTGCATCACCTGGACGGCCACTGCACCAGGTACCAGAACCCGGCGTCCACTCGCGCAACCCCTGATGCCCCTGCGCCTTCTGATAGGCCTCTGCACCAGGTACAAACCCCGGCATCCTCGCGTTCAACCCCGGCAGCCTCTGAGCCACCTTGGCATCTTCTACACCCGGTATGAAACCCTGGCGTCCAAGTGCGCAACCCAAACACCCCTGCACCTCCTGGGTGGCCCCTGCTGCAGGTACCAGACCCCGGCATAATTGCGTGCAAACCTGACAGCCCCTGCGCTCGTTGGGCGACGTCTGCGCCAGGTACCAAACCCCGGCGTCCTCGCGTGCAACCCCGGCTCTCACTGCACCACCTGGGGTCCCCTGCGCCAGGCACCTGACTCTGGCGTCCCCGCGCGCAACCCCTGCAGCCCCTGGGCAACCTGGGTGGCTCCTGCACCATATAACAGACCCCAGCGTCTCCAGTCCAATCACGAAAGTCCTTGAGCCACATACGTGACCCCTGTGCTAGGTACCAGTCCCTGGCATCACCACGCGCAAACCTGGCAGCCTCTGCAACACCTGGGCGTCCACTGCAACACCTGGGCGGCCTGTGCGCCATGGATGAGACCCCGGCGTTCATGTGCGCAACCCGGCAACCGCTGCACCTCCTGGGCGGCCCCTGTGCCAGTAGCAGACTCCAGCGTCCATGCATGAAACTCCGGCAGTCCCTGTGCCACCTTGGCGGCCCCTGCACCAGGTACCAGACCCTGGCAATCCTGCGCGCAAACCCGGCAACCCCTGTGCCACCTAGGCGTCCCCTGGGTTCCATATGCGGACAATGCGCCAGGTACAAGACCCCGGTGTTACCGCGCGCAACCCCAGCAGCCCCTGCACTCCATGGGCGACCCCTGCATTAGGTACCAGACCCCGGCATACTCGCGCACAACAATGGCAATTCCCGTGCCACCTGGGCGACCCCTGCGCAGGTAACTTACCCCGGCTTCCCCGCACACATCCCCAGCAGGCTATGCGACACCTTGGTGGCCCTTGCGCCAGATATCAGACACCGGCGTCCACGCGCGCAACCCCGGCAGTTCCTGCGCCAAATGGGCGACCCCTGTGCCAGGAACCTGACCCCGGATTCCCCGCGTGCAACCCCGTCAGGCCCTGCGACACTTGGGCGGTACCTGAGCTAGATACCAGACCCCGGTGTCCCCGTGTGCAACCCCGAAAGTCCTAGAGCCACCTGGGGGGCCCCTGTGCTACGTACCAGACCCCGGCGTCACCGCGAGCCACCCCGGCAGGCCCTGTGCCACCAGGGCATCCCCTGCGCAAGATACCAGACCCCGGTGTCCCCGCGTGCCACCCCAGCAGTCCCTGCGCCTCCATGGTGGCCCCTGTGCCAGGTACCATACCCCAGCAACCGCGCACGCAAACCCGGTAGCCCCTGTGCCACCTGGGTTTGCACTGCGTCCCCTAGGCGTCCCCTGCGCCAGGTACAAGACCCCGGTGTTACTGCGCGCAACCCCGGCAGCCCCTGAGCCCCCTGGAGGCTTCTGCACCCTGTACGAGACCCCAGCGTCCAAGTGTGCAACACCGGCACCCCTGTACCACCTGGGCTGCACCTGCATCACGTGGGCGGCCCCTGCGCCCGGTACCACGCCGGCGTTACCGCGCGCCACCCGAGCAGTCCCTACTCTCCTTGGACTATCCCGGCGCCAGGTGCCTGACCCCGGCGTCCCCGCATGCATCCTCAAAATTCCTTGGGCCACCTGGTGGGCCCCTGTGCTACGTACCAGACCGAGGTGATACCGCGCGCAACCCTGGCAGTACCAGAGCCACCTTGGAGGCTTCTGCACCCGGTACGTGACCCCAGCGTCCAAATGCAGAACCCCGGAACCCCTGCACTACCTGGGCTTCTCCTGCGTCACGTGGGCGGCCCCTGAGCCAGGTACCAGATGCCAGCGTTACCGCGCGCCACCCTGGCAGTACCTGCGCTCCCTGGGTGATCCCTGCGGAAGGTACCAGACGCTGGCTTTATCGCGCGCAAACCCGTCAGCCCCTGTGCCACCTGGGCGTCCCCTGTATCCCCTGGGCGTCCTCTGTGACATGTACAAGATCCCGGTGTTACCGTACGCAACCCCGGCAGCCCCTGCACTCCCTGGGCGACAACTGCGCCAGGACCAGACCCCGCCATCCACGTACGCAACCCTGGCAGCCCCTCGCCACCTGGGCGCCCCCTGTGCCAAGTACAAGACCCCGGCAAACCTTTGCGCAACCGCAGCAGCCCCTGCGCCACCTGGGAGGCCCCTGCATCATATGGGTCCCCTGCACCAGGTATCAGACCCAGGCGTCTCCGCGTGTAACCACGGCAGTTCTTGCGCCACCTGGGCGGACCCTGCGCCAGGTACCAGACACCGGCGTCCCCGCGCGAAAACCCAGCAGTCCCTGGGCCACCTGGGTGTCCCCTGCGTCCCCAGGGTTGCCCCTCTGCCAGGTAGGAGACCCCGGTGTCCCCTCACGAAACCCCGGCAGACCCTGCCAACTGGGCTGCCCCTTCGCCAGGTACCATACCCCGCTGTCCCCGCGTGACACCCCAGCAGTCACTGAGCCACCTGGGCGTCCCCTGCACCAGGTACCACACCCCGGAATTTTTTGCGCTACCTGGGAGGCCCCTGCACTAGGTACCAGACCCCGGCGTCCTCGCGCACAACAGCAGCAGTTCCTGCGCCACCTGCGCGACACCTGCGCCAGGTACCTGACACCGGCGGTACCGCGCGTAACCCCGGCAGGCCCTGCAACACCTGTGCAACCCCTGCGCCAGATAGCAGACACCCCCGCGTCCCCGTGTACAACCCTGAATATCCTTGAGCCACCTTGGAGGCCCCTGTGCTAGGTACCAGACATCTGAATCACTGCGAAACACCCCGGCAGGCCCTGAGCCACCTGGGGGGCCCTGCGCCAGATACCAGACTCCCGAGTTCCCCGCGTGCAACCCCGGCCCCCTGCACCACCTGGGCTGCACCTGCGTCACATGGGCGGCCCCTGCGCCAGGTACCAGACCCCGGCATCATCGCGCGCAATCCCAGCAGCCCCTTCGCCACCTAGGCGTACCCTGCACCATGTACCACAACCCAGCATTCCCGCGTGCAACCCCGAAAGTCCTTGAGCCACATGCGTGGCCCCTGCGCTAGGTACCAGACCCCGGCGTCACTGCGCGCAACCCCGGCAGCCTCTGCGACACCTGTGTGGCCTCTGCGACACATGGGTGGCCCCTGACATTATACAAGACCCCGGCATCCACGGGCGCAACCCCGGCAGCCCTTGCACCTCCTGGGCGGCCCCTGCACCATGTACCAGACCCTGGCGTCCCTGCGTGCCACCCCAGCCACCCCTGAGCCACCTGGGCAGCCCTTGAGCCACCTTGGCGGCCTCTGCACCCGGTACGAGACCCCGGAACCCAAGTGCGAAACCCCGGCTCCCCTTCGCAACCTGGGTGGCCCCTGCGCCAAGTTCCCGACACCGTCATTACCGCACACCACCCAAGCAGTCCCTACCTCCCTGGGCGACCCCTGGGCCAGGTTCCAGACCCCGGTGTCCAGGTACACAACCCCAGCAGCCCCTGCCATCTGGGCTGCCCCTTTGCCAGGTACCAGACCCCGCCGTACCTGCGCGCCACCCCGGCAGGCACTGTGCCACCTGGGCGGTACCTGCGCCAGGTACCAGACCCCGGCGTCCTCGCGAGCAACCCCGGAAGTCCTTGCGCCACCTGGAGGTTCCATGAGGTATGTAACTGACCCCGGCGACCTCGCACACAATCATAGCAGTTCTTGAGCCATCAGAGCCACCCCTGAGCCAGGTAACTGACCACAGTGTCCCCACGTGCAACCCCGAAAGTCCTTGAGCCATCTGGGGGCCCCTTTGATAGGTACTAGACCCTGGCTTCACTGCGAAACACCCCGGCAGGCCCTTCGCCAAATGGGTGGCCTCTGTGCTAGGGTTAAGTCCCCGGTGTCCCTGCGTGCCACCCCAGCAGTCCCTGCACCACCATGGCGGCCCCTGCGCCAGGTCGCAGAACCCTGCATCCCCGCACGCAATTCCAGCAACCACTGTGCCACCTAGGCATCTCCTGCATCCCCTGCGCTAGGTACAAGACCCCAGTGTTACCGTCTGCAACCCCGGAAGCCACTGCACTCCTTAGGCGACCCCTGCGCCAGGTCCCAGACCCCGGCGTACTCGCGTGCAACCCCGGAAGTCCTTGCGCCTCCTGGGGTCCCATGCACTAGGTACCAGACCCCAGCGACCTCGCGCTCAACAATGGCAGTTCCTGCGCCACCTGGGCGACCCCTGCTCCAGGTACCTGACTCCGGCATCCCCGCGCGCATCCCCAGCAGGCTATGCGACACCTGGGTGGCCCCTGCACCAGATATCAGACTCCGGCGTCCACGCGCGCAACCCCGGCAGTTCCTGCGCCACCTGGGAGGCCCCTGCTCCTGATACCTGACCCCGGCGTTCCCGCGCGCATCCCCATCAGGCTATGCGACACCTGGGTGGCCCCTGCACCAGGTATCAGACTCCAGTGTCCTCGCGCACAACCTCACAGCCCCTGCGCTCCTTGGGCGACCCCTGTGTATGGTACCAGACCCCGGCGTTCCCGTGCGCAACCCCGGCAGACCCTGATCCACCTTGGCGGCTTCTGCACCCGGTTAGAGACCCCAGCGTCCAAGTGCACAACCCCAGCACCCCAGCACCACCTGGGCTGCACCTGCGTCACCTGGGCTGCCCCTGCCCCAGGTACCAGACACCGTCGTTACCACGCGCCACCCTGGCAGTCTTTGCGCTCCCTGGGTGAACCCTGAGCCAGGTGCCAGACCCCAGCGTCCACGTACCCAATCTCAGGAGCCCCCTCGCCACCTGGGTGCACCCGGTGCCAAGTACCAGACCCCTGCATGCCTGAGAGCAAACGCAGCATCAACTGTGCCACCTGGGCAGCCCCTGCATCACATGGGCAGCCCCTGCACCACCTGGGCAGCCTCTGTGCCAGGTATCAGACCCCGGCGTCACCGCATTCAACCCCGGCAGTTACTGCACCACCTAGGCGGCCCCTGCGCCAGGTAACAGACACTGACGTCCCCGCGAGCTACCCCGGCAGGCTATGCGACACCTGGGCGGCCCCTGCACTAGATTCCAGACCCCGGCGTCCCCTTGTGCAACCCCGAAAGTCCTTGAGTCACCTGGGGGCTCCTGTGCTAGGTACCAGACCCCGGCGTCCCCGCGTGCAACCCCGGAAGTACTTGCTCCACCTGGGGGACCCCTGCACTAGGTACCTGACCCTGGCGACCTCGAGCGCAACCCTGGCAGTTCCTGTGCCACCTGGGCGACCCCTGCACCATGTACCACACCCCAGCATCACCACGTGCAACCCCGGAAGTCCTTGAGTCACCTGGCGAGACCCTGTGCTAGGTACTAGACCCCAGCGTCACCGCGCTAACCGGGGTCTCTGGCACCGGGGGGCCCAGGTGGCGAGGGGCTGCCAGGGTTGCGTAGGTGGATGCGGGGGTCTGGTACCAGGCACAGGGGTCACCGAGAGAGAGCAGGGACTGCCGGGGTTGTGCGCGGTAAGGCCGGCATCTGGTGCCAGGCGCAGGGGCCACCCAGATGACACTGGTGCAGCCCGGGTGGTGCAGGGGTGCCGGGGTTGCGCACTTGGATGCCTGGTTCTAGTACTGGGTGCAGAGGCTGCCCAGGTGGCTCAGGGCCTTTGGGGTGGCGTGCGTGGACGCAGGGGTCGGTGCATGGTGCAGGAGCCGCCAAGGTGGCGCAGTGGCCTCCCATGTGATGCGGAGGCAGCCCAGGTGACACAGGTACTTCTGGGATTGTGCACGGAGACTCCAGGGTCTGGTACTTGGTTCAGAAGCCGTCCAGGAGGCGCAGGGACTGCCGGTTTTGCGCACGTGGACGCCGGTGTCTCTTACATGGTGCAGGGGCCGCCCAGGTGTCGCAGGGGCTGCCCAGGTGTCTCAGGGGCTGCCGGGGTTGCGCATGGTGACACCGGGATCTGGAACCTAGCACAGGGGCCACGCATGTGGCTCAAGGACTTTCGGGGTTGCACGCGGGGACGCTGGGGTGTGGTACATGGTGCAGGGGCCGCCCAGGTGGTGCAGAAGCTGCAGGGGTTGCGCGCAGGGACGACAGGGTCAGGTACCTGGCGCAGGGGAGCCCAGGTAGTGCAGTGAAAACCGGAGTTGCGCGCGAGGACGCCGCGGTCTGGTACCTGGCGTTGGCGTCGCCCAAGGAGCGCAGGGGCTGCTGGGGTTGCGTGCGATAACACCGGGGTTTTGTACCTGTCCCAGGGGCCGCCCAGGGGACACAGGGGAAGCCCAGGTGGCAAAGGGGCTGCCGGGTTTGCGCACGATAATGCCGGGGTATGGTATCTGCCGCAGGGTCCGCCTAGGTGGCCTAGTAACTGCCAGGGTTCGTGCGAGGACGCCGGGGTCAGGTACCTGGCGCAGGGTTCGCCCAGGTGGCGCAGGTGCAGCCCAGGTGGTGAAGGGTGCCGGGTTTGCGCACTTGGACGACGGGGTCTCGTACCGGGTGCAGAAGCCGCCAAGGTGGATCAGGGGCCGCCGGGGTTTCGCGCATGGATGCCGGGGTCTGGAACCTGACACAGGGGTCTTCCAAGGAGCGCAGGAGCTGCCGGGGTTGCGCTCGGTAACACCGAGGTATTTCACCTGGCACAGGGGCCGCCCAGGGCCGCCCAGGTGGCACAGGGGCTGCCGGGTTTGCTCACGGGATGTTGGGGTCTGGTACCTGGCACAGGTGCTGACAATGTGGCGCAGGGACTGCCGGGCTAGCACGCGGGGACGCAGGGGTCTGGTACCAGGAGCAACGGTCGCCCAGGAGCGCAGGGACTGCCGGGTATTGCGCGAGGACGCTGGGGTCTTGTACCTGGCGAAGGGGCAGCCCAGTTGGCAGGGGCTGCCGGGATTGCGCGCAGGGACGCCGGGGTCTGGTACCTGGTGCAGGCATCGCGCAAGGAGCGCAGGGGCTGCCAGGGTTGCGCGCGGTAACGCCGGCGTCTACTACCTGGCGCAGGAGCCGTCCAGGAGACGCAGGTGCAGCCCAGGTGGCACAGGGGTGCCGGGGTTGTGCACTTGAATGCCGGGGTCTCATACCGGGTGCAGAGGCCACCCAGGTGGCTCAGGGGCTGCTGGGGTGGCACGCCGGGACGCCGGTGTCCAGACCTGGCGCAGGCGCCGTCCAGGTGATTCAGGGGCTGCCCAGGTGTTGCAGACACTACCGGGGTTGCGCGTGGGGACGCCGGGGTCTGGTACCTTGCGCAGGGGTCGCCCAAGGTTCGCAGGGGCTGGCGGGGTTGCACGTGGTAACACCGGGGTCTTGTAACTGGCGCAGGGGCCGCCCACATATGCAGGGGCCACCAAGGTGTCACAGGGACTGCTGGGGTGGCACGAGGTGACCACGGGGACTGACCTCTAGCGCAGGGGCCGCACAGGTGGCGCATGGTCTGCTGGGGTGGCTCGCCCTGGCGCCAGGGTCTGGAACCTAGCACAGGGGCCCCCGAGTTGGCTCAAGGACTTTCGGGGTTGCACGCGGGAACGCTGGGGTGTGGTACATGGTGCAGGGGCCGCCCAGGTTGCACAAGGTCTTCTGGGGTTGCGCGCGGGTATGCCAGGGTCTGGAACCTGGCCCAGAGGCCACCAAGATGGCGCTGCGACTGATGGGGTGGCTCGTGGGGATGCCGCGGTCTGATACCTAGTACAGGGGCCACCCAGGTGGCTCAAGGACTTTAGGGGTTGCACCCGGGGAAGCCGGGGTCTATTATCTGCCGCAGGGGCCGACCGGGTGGCGCAGGAAATGCCGAGGTTGCTCGCGGTGACGCCGGGGTGTGTTACCTGGCACTGGGGCCGCCCAGGTGGTGCAGGCGCCGCCCATGTGATGCAGGGGCCACCCAGGTGGTGCAGGGTCTGCTGCGGTTGCCTGCAGGCATGCCGGGGTCTGGTACTTGGCACAGGGGGCGTCCAGGTGGAGAGGGGCTGCCGGGGTTGGATACGTGGATGCAGGGGTTTGCTAACTGGCGCAAAAGTCGCCCACGGAGCACAGGGATTGCCAGGGTGGTTCGCGGTAACGCCGGCGTCTGGTACCAGGCGCAGGGTTCGCCCAGGTGACACAGGTTCAGCTGAGGTGGGACAGGGGTGCCGGTTTTGCACACTTGGACCCTGGGGTCTCGTACCGGGTGCAGAGACTGCCCAGGTGGCTCAGAGAATGCCGGGGTTGCGCGCGGATACGCCAGGGTTGCCCAAGGTGCGCAGGGGCCGCCGGGGTTGCACGCGGTAACACCTGGGTCTTGTACCTGGCGCAGGGTCTGCCCAGGGGATGCAGGGGTCGCCAAGGTGGCTCAGGGACTGCTGGGGTGGCACGCGGGGACACCGGGGTCTGACCCCTAGACAGAGTCCGCCCAGGTGGCACAGGGACTCCCGGGGTTGCGCACAGGAACGCCGGGGTCTGGTATGTGGGGAAGGGCTGCCCAGGTGGCGCAGGGGTTGCTGGGGTTGTGCGCAGGGTCTCAAGGGACAGATACCTGGTGCAGGGGCCGCCCAGGTGGTGCAGGGGCAGCCAAGGTGATGCAGGTTCCGCCCATGTGGCGCAGGGGCTGCTGCAGTTGCGCGCAGGCATGCCGGGGTCTGGTACTTGGCAAAGGGGGCACCCAATGGCGAGGGGATGCCGGGGTGGCGTACGTGGACGCCAGGGTCTGGTACCTGGCGCAGGGGTCACCCAGGTGACTCAGGTGAAGCCCAGGTGGCACATGGGTGCCGGGGTTGCACACTTGGACGCCAGGGACTCATATCGAGTACAGAGAACGACCAGGTCGCTCAGTGGCTGCTGTGGTGGTAGGCGTGGATTCAGAGGTCTGGAACATGGTGCAGGGGCCGCCCAGGTCGGGCAGAGACTGCCGGCGTGGCGGGAGGAGACGCCGGGGTCTGATACTGACACAGGAGCCGCCCAGTTGGCGCAGGGGCCGCCCATGTGATGCAGAGGCCGCCCAGGTGGCACAGGGACTTCTGGGGTTGCGCGCGGGGACGCCGGGGTCTGGTACGGGCGCAGGGGCCGTCAAGGTGGTACAGGGGCTGCCGGGGTTGCGCACGTGGACGCCGGGGTCTGGTACCTAGCACAGGGACCCCCCAGGAGGGCTCAAGGTCTTTCGGGGATGCACGCGGGGACGCTGGGTTGTGGTACATGGTGCAGAGGCTGCCCAGGTGTCGCAGGGTCTGCCGGGGTTGCGCGCGGGGATGCCAGGGTCAGGTCCCTGGTGCAGGGGTTGCCCAGGTGGCGCAGGAACTGCCGGGTTTGCACGCGAAGATGCCGGGGTCTGGTATCTCGCGCAAGGGCCACCCAGTTTTCGCATAGCCTGCTGGGGTTGCATGCGGGGACCCCGGGGTCAGGTATCTGGCGCAGGGGTCGCCCAAGGAGTGCAGAGGCAGCCGGGGTTGCGCGCGGTAACACCGGAGTCTTGTACCTGGCGCAGGGGCTGCGCAGGGGACTCAGAGTACACCCAGGTGTAACAGGGGCTGCCGGGTTTGCGCGCGGGAACGCCGGGGTCAGGTACCTGGCTCAGGGGCCGCCCAGGTGTTGCATAGCCTGCTGAGGTTGCGCTCGGGGAGGCCGGGGTCAGGTACCTGGTGCAGGGGTGGCCCAGGTGGCGCAGGAAACGCCATTGTTTTGCTCGAGTTCGCCGGGGTCTGGTTCCTTGCGCAGGGGAACCCAGGTGGCGCATTGACTTCCGGGGCTGCACGCGAGGAAGATGGGGTATGGTACCTGGCACAGGGGTCGACCAAGTAGCGTAGGGGCTGCCGTGGTTGCGCGCGGTAACACCGGGGTCTTGTACCTGGCGCATGGGCCGCCCAGGGGATGCTGAGGACGCCTAGGTAGTACAGGGGCTGCCGGGATTGCGCGCGGGGATGCCAGGGTCTGGTACCTGGCTCACGGGCCGCCAAGGTGGTTAAGGGACTGCTGGGGTGGCACGGGGACACCGGGGACTGACCCCTAGCGAGGAGGCCGCCCAGGTGGCGCAGGGCCTGCCGGGGTGTTTCGTGGTGAAGCCAGGGTCTGGTACCTAGCACAGGGCCCCCCAGGTGGCTCAATGACTTTCAGGGTTGCACATGAGGACGCTGGGGTCAGGTACCTGGCCCACGGGTCGCCCAGGTGGAAGCAGGAACTACCGTGGTTGTTCGTGAGGATGCCGGGGTCTGGTATCTATCTCAGGGGGCCCTCAGGTGGCGCAAGGACTTCCGGGGTTGCGCGCGAGGACGCCGGGGTCTGGTTCCTGTCGCCGGGACCGCCCAGGTGGCACAGTGACAGCTGGGGTGGCGCACGGGGACGATTGGTACTTGAAGGGGCAGCACAGATGGCAGGGGCTGCCTGCGCCACCTGGGCGGCTCCTGCACAATGTACCAAAACCCAGCGTGCATGCGCACCACACCAGTGTCCCTCAGCCACCTGGGTGACCTCTGCACTCGGTACGAGACCCTGGCGTCCAAGTGCGCAACCCCGTCCCCCCTGCGCCACCTGGGCTCCACCTGCATCACCTGGGCGGCCCCTGCACCAGGTACCAGACCCCGGCATCCCCGCGAGCAAACCCGGTAGCGCCTGTGCCACCTGGGCATCCGCTGCATCCCCTGGGCAACCCCTGCACCAGGTACAAGACCCCGGTGTTACCGCGCACAACCCCGGCAGTCCCTAGGCCACATTGACAGCTTGTACACCCGGTAGGAGACCCCGACGTCCAAGTTCGCAACCTCGGAACCCCTGCGCCACCGGGGTCCTGTACCTGGCGCAGGGACGCCCAGGGGACGCAGGGGACGCCCAGGTGGCACAGGGGCTGCTGGGTTTGCATGCGGGTGTGCCGTAGTCTGGTACCTGGAGCAGGGGCTGCCAAGGAGATGCAGGTGCTGCCGGGGTTTCCCACGTGGACGCCTGTGTCTGGTACCTAGCACAGGGGCCCCTAGGGGCACGAGGACTTTCAGGTTGCATGCGGGGACGCTGGGGTCTGGTACACGATTTGGGGGACGCCCAATGGTGCAGGGGCTGCCGGGGTTGCGCGCAAGGACGCCGGAGTCAGGTACCTGGCACAGGGGTCGCCCAGGTCGTGCTAGAACTGCCGGGGTTGAGCGCAATGACGCCGAGGTCTGGTACATGGTGCAGGGGCCGCCCAGGAGGCAAAGGGGCATCAGGGGTTGCGCACGTGGACACCGGGGTCTCGTACATGGTGCAGGGGCTGCCAAGGTGTCGCAGGCCCTTCCAGGGTGGCTCGCGGTGACGCCGGCGCCTGGTATCTGGTGCAGGGGCCGTCCAGGCGACGCAGGTGCCACCCAGGTGTCGCAGAAGCTACCGGGGATGCCAGCGGGGAAGCCTGGGTCTGGTATCTGGTGCAGGCCTCGCCCAAGGAGCACAGGGGCTGCCGGGTTTGTGCATGGTAACACCGGGGTATTATAACTTGCGCTGGGGCCGCCCAGGGGATGCAAAGGCCGCCAAGGTGTCGCAGGGACTGCTGGGGTGGCACGAGGTGACCCCGGGGCCTGACCCCTAGGGCAGGAGTCGCACAGGTCGTGCAGGGCCTGCCAGGGTGGCTCTCCCTTACGCCGGGATCTGGTACCTAGCACATGGGCCCCCCAGGTGGTTCAAGGACTTTTGGGGTTGCACGCGGGGACGCCGGGTTCTGGTATCTGGTGCAGGGGCCCACCAGGTGGCGCAGGAAATGCTGGGGTTGCAAGCGATGATGCCAGGGTCTGATACCTGGCGCAGGGTCTGCCCTGGTGGTGCAGGGGCTTCCAATGTTATGCAGGGGCCGCCCAGGTGGCGCAGGGGCTGCTGCGGTTGTGCGCAGTCATGCCAGGGTCTGGAAATTGGCACAGGGGGCGGCCAGGTGGCGAGGGGCTGCCGGGGTTGCGTACGTGGACAATGGGGTCAGGTAATTGGCGCAGTTTTATCCCCGGGAGCATAGGGACTGCCGGGTTGGCGCGCGGTAATGCCGGCGTCTGGTACCTGGTGCAGGGGCTGTCCAGGTGATGAAGGTGCAGCGCAGGTGGAACATGGGTGCCGGGGTTGTGCACTTGGACACCGGGTTATCATACCAGGTGCAGAGGCCGCCCAGGTGGCTTAGAGGCTGCTGGGGTGGCACGCGTGGAGGCCGAGGTCTAGCGCAGGGGCTTCCCAGGGTGCAGGTGCTGCCGGGGTGTTTGCGGTGATGCCGGGGTCTTGTAACTAGCACAGGGGCCCCCCAGGAGGCTCAAGGAGTTTCGAGGTTGCACACGGGGACACCGGGGCCAGGTACATGGTTCAGGGGACGCACAGTGGCGCAGGGGCTGCGGGGGTTGTGCGCAGGGACGCCGGAGTCAGGTACCTGGCGCAGGGGTTGCCCCGGTGGCACTGGAACTGCTGGGATTGAGCGCGAGGATGCCAGGATCTGGTACCTGGTGCAGGGGCCGCCCAGGAGGCGCAGAGGCATCAGGGGTTGCGCACGTGGATGCCGGGGTCTCGTACACGGTGCAGGGGCCGCCAAGGTGTCACAGGGCCTTCCAGGGTCTGGTACCTGGCGCAAGGGTCGCCCAGGGAGCGCAGGGACTGACAGGGTTGCGCGCAGTGACGCCGGAGTCTGGTTCTGGCGCAAGGGCCACTCAGTTGGCGCAGTGATTGACTGGGTTGTGTGCGGTGACACCGGGGTCTGGTACCTAGCACAGGGGCCCCGCATGTGGCTCAAGGATTTTCGAGGCTGCACTCGGGGATGCTGGGTTGTGGTACATGGTGCAGGGGTCCCGCTGGTGGCGCAGGATCTTTCGGCGTTGCGCGTGAGGATGCCGGGGTCAGGTACCGGGCACAGGGGTCCCCCAGGAGGTGCAAGGACTTCCGCCTTTGCACATGGGGACAGAGGGTCTGGTACCTTGCGAAGGGGCAGTCCAGTTGGCAGGGGCTGCCGTGGTTGCGCGCGGGGACGCCGGGATATGGTATCTGTCGCAGGTGACTCCCAAGGGGCGCAGGGGCTGCCGTGGTTGTGCGCTAGGACGCCGGCGTCTGGTACCTGGCACAGGGGTCGTGCAGGTGGTGCAGGAACTGCCGTCGTTGTGCGCGAGGACGCCGGGTTCTGGTACCTAGTGCAGGGGGCCTCCAGGTGGCGCAAGGGCTTCCGGGGTTGTGCGCGAGGACGCCGATGTCTGGTACCTAGCGCAGGGAACCACAGGTGGCGCAAGGACTTCTGGGGTTGCGAGATAGGACGCCGGGGTTTGGTACCTGGTGAAGGGGGTATCCAGGTGGCGCAGTGACTGCCGAGGTGGCACGCGGGGACGACGGTGTCTGGTATCTGGCGCAGGGGCCGCCCAGGTGGCGCAAGCCTGCCGGGGTGGCAAGCGGGGACACCGTGGTCTGACCCCTAGCACAGAGGCCGCCCAAGTGACTCAGGGACTGCCGGGGTTGCACGCAGGGAACTCCGGAGTCTGGTATTTGACACTGGGGCGCTCAGGTGACGCAGGGCCTGCCAGTGTATTTCGCGGTGTTGCAGAGGTCTGGTACCTTGCACAGGGGCCCCCCAGGTGGCTCAAGCACTTTCAAGTTTGCACGCAGGGACGCGGGGGTCAGATACATGGCGCAGGGGCAGCCCAGGTGGTGCAGTCGCCGCCCTTCTGATTCAGGGAACGTCCAGGAAGTGCAGGGGTTGCCGGGGTTGTGCGCAGGGATGCTGGGGTCTGGTACATGGTGCAGGGGCTGCCCAGGTGTAGCAGGGGCTGCCCATGTGATGCAGAGGCCGCCCAGGTGGCACAGGGCCTTCCAGGGAGGCTCGCGGTGACGCCATTGTCTGGTACCAGGCGCAGGGGCCGCCCAGGTGATGCAGGGTCACCCAGGTGTCGTAGGGCCTGCCGGGGTGGCTCGCGGTGATGCCGAGGTCTGGTACCTACACAGGGGCCCCCCAGGAGGTGCAAGGAATTTCGGGGTTGCACGCGGGTATGCCGGGGTCTGGAATTGGCGCCGGGGCCACCCAGGTGTTGCATAGCCTGCCGGGGTTGCATGCAGTTACGCTGGGGTAAGGTACCTTGCACAGGGGTAGCGCAGGTGGCGCAGGTACTGCCATTGTTGTGCGCGAGGACGCCGGGGTCTGGTACTTAGCGCAGGGGCCTCCCAGGTATCGCAAGGACTTCCGGGGTTGCGCGCAAAGAAGCCAGGGTCTGGTACCTGGCGCATGGGCCGCCCAAGTGGCGCAGTGACTGCTGGGGTGGCACGGGGACGGCGGGGTATATTGCCTGGTGAAGGGGCAGCCCAGTTGGCAGGGTCTGCCGAGGTTCCGCGAGGGGACGCCGGGGTCTTGTACCTGGCACAGGGGCCGCCCTGGGGACGCAGACGCAGGGGACTCCCAGGTGGCACAGAGACGGCCGGGTTTCCGCGCGGGGATGCCGGGGTCTGGTACCTGGCGCAGGGGCCGCCCATGTGATCCAGGAGCCGCCCAGGTGGCACAGGGGTTGCTGCGGTTGAGCGAATGCTGCAGGGATCTTGTACTTGCACAGTGGGTGCCCAGGTGGCGAGGGGCTGCCAGGGTTGCTAACATGGACAGCGGGGTTTGGTACTGGCGCAGTTGTCGCCCAGGGAGCGCAGGGGCTTCCAGGGTTGTGCGCTGTAATACCTGGGTCTTGTACCTGGCGCAGGAGCCGCCCAGGGGATGCAGGACACGTCCAGGTGGCACAGGGGCTGCAGGGCTTCCGCACGGAGATGCCGGGGTCTGGTACCTGGCTCAGGGGCTGCCCAGGCGGCCCAGGGCCTGCCGGGGTGTTTTGCAGTGACGCAAGGGTCTGGTACCTAGCACAGGGACCCCCAGGTGGCTCAAGGTATTTTGGGGTTGCACGCGGGGACTTTAGGGTCTGGTATCTGGCGCAGAGCCCGCCCAGGTGTCACAGGGTCTGCCGTGGTTGCACGCGGGAACGCAGGGGTCAGGTACCTGGCGCAGGGGTCGCCCAAGAAGCACAGGGGCGGCCGTGGTTGAGCGCGGTAACACCGTGGTCTTTTACCTGGCGCAGGAGATGCCTAGGGGACGCAGGGGACGCCCAGGTGTCACAGGGGCTGCCGGGTTTGCGCACAATAATGCCGGGGTTTTGTACCGGGTGAAGAGGACGCCCAGGTGGCTCAGGGGCTGCTGGGGTGGCGCACGTGGACGCCGGGGTCTGGTACATAGTGCAGGAGACGCCCAGATGGCACAGGGTCTGCCCATGTGATGCAGAAACCGCCCAGGTGGCAAAGGGGCCGCCCAGGTGTTGCAGAGGCTGCCGGCATTGCGTGCAGTGACGCCGGGGTCTGGTACCTACCACAGGGTCCCCTAGGTGGCTCAAGGACTTTCGGGGTTGCACTCGGGAACGCTGGGGTGTGTTACATGGTACAGGGATGCCCAGGTGGTGAAGGGGCTGCCAGGTGTCTCTTACATTGCGCAGGGACCGCCCAGGTGTCACAGAGGCCTCCCAGGTGTCGTAGAGGCTGCCGGGGTTGCGCACGGTGACGACTGGGTCTGATACCTAGCACAGGGGCCACGCATGTGGCTCTAGGATTTTCAGGGTTTCACGCGGATACACTGGGGTGTGGTACATGGTGCAGGGGCCGCCCAGGTAGCACAGCGGCTGCAGGGGTTGTGCGCGGGGACGCTGGGATCAGGTACCTGGCGCAGGGGACCCCAGGTAGTCCAATGAAAGCCAGGGTTGCGCGAGAGGACGCCGCGTTCTGGTACCTGGGGCAGGCGTCGCCCAAAGAGCGCAGGGGTGGCTGGGTTTATGCGCGGTAACCCCGAGGTTTTGTACCTGTCGCAGAGGCCGCCCAGGTGATGCAGGGGACGCCCAGGTGGCACAGGGGCTGCTGTGTTTGCGCGCGATGATGCCGGGTTCTGGTACCTGGAGCGGGGACCGCCCAGGTGGCGCAGAAACTGCCGGAGTTCGTGCGAGGACGCTGGTGTCAGGTACCTGGCGCAGGGTTCGCCCAGGTGGCGCAGGTGCAGCCCGCAGGTTCAGGGTGCAGTGTTTGCGCACTTGGACGCCGGTGTCTCGTACCGGGTGCAGAAGCCGCCAAGGTGGATCAGGGGCCGCCGGGGGTTCGCGCATGGATGCCTGGGTCTGGTACCTGACACAGGGGTCGCCCAAGGAGCACAGGGGCTGCCGGTGTTGCACTCGGTAACACAGGGATCTTGTACCTGGCGCAGGGGACGCCAAGGTGACGCCCAGGTGGCACAGGGGCGGCCGGGTTTGCTCAGGGGGATGCCAGGGTCTGTTAACTGGTGCAGGTGCTGACAAGGTGGCGCAGGGACTTCCAGTGTTTCACGCGGGGACGCAGGGGTCTGCTACCTTGCACAGGGGTCATCCAGGGAGCACAGGGACTGCCGGGGTGGCGTGCGGGGACGCTGGGGTCTGGCATGTGGTGCAGGGGCCGCCCAGGTGGCGCAGGGGTTGCTAGGGTTGTGCGCAGTGATGCCGGGGTCTGGTACCTAGCACAGGGGCCACCCAGGTGTCGCAGGTCCTGCCGTGGTGTCTCGCGGTGAGCCGGGGTCTGGTACCTAGCACAGGGGCCCCCCAGGTGGCTCAAGGACATTCGAGGTTGCACGCAGGGAAGCCGGGGTCTGGTTTCTGGTGAGAGGCCGCCGAGGTGTCGCATAGCATGCCGGGGTTGCGCGTGGGGATGCCGGGATCAGGTACCTGGCGCAGGGGTCATGCAGGTGGCACAAGAACTGCCATTGTTGTTCGCGAAGACGCCGGGATCTGGTACCTAGCGCCGGGGCCCCCAGGTGGCGCAAGGACTTCCGGGGTTGCGCGCGAGGATGCCAGGGTCTGGTACCTGGAGCAGGGGCCACCCAGGTGGCACAGTGACATCCGCAGCCGCGGTGTCGCGTGGGGACGGCGGAGTCTGGTACCTGGCAAAGGGGCACCCAGTTGGCAGGAGCTGGCGGGGTTACCCGCGGTAATACCGGGATCTTGTATCTGGCGCAGGGGCCGCCCAGGTGGCTCAGGAACTGCCATTGTTTTGCGGGAGGACGCCGGGGTCTGGTACCTGGCGCAGGGGCAACCCAGGTGGCGCAGTGACATCCGGGGTGGTGCGCGGGAACGGCAGGGTCTGCTACATGGTGAAGTTGCAGCTCAGTTGGCAGGGGCTGCCTGGGTTGCGCGCGGGGACGCCGGGGTCTGGTACATGGAGTAGATATCGCGCATGGAGCGCAAGGGCTGCAGGAGTTGCGCGCGGTAACGCCGGTGTCTGATACCTGGCTCAGGGGCCGCCCAGGAGATGCAGATGCAGCCCAGGTGGCACAGGGTTGCCGGGGTTGCGCACTTGGATGCCGGGGTCTCATACTGGGTGCAGAGGCCGCCCAGGTGGCTCAGGGACTGCTGGGGTGGGGCGTGTGGACGCTGGGGTCTGATACATGGTGCAGTGGTCGCCCAGGTGGTGCAGAGCCTGCCGGGGTGGCGCGGGTAGACGCCGGGGTCTGGTACCTATTGCAGGAGCCGCCCAGGTGGCGCAGGGGCCACCCATGTGATGCAGAGGCCGCCCAGGTGACACAGGGATTCCTGGGGTGACATGCGGGGACGCCGGGGTCTGGTATTTGGCGCAGGGTCCGCCAGGAAGTGCAGGGGCTGCCGGGTGCGCACGTGGACTCCTGGGTCTGGTACCTAGCACAAGGGCCCCCAGGGGCTCAAGGACTTTCGGGGTTGCACGCGGGGACGCTGGGGTCTGGTACATGATTCGGGGGACGCCCAGTGGTGCAGGGGCTGCCGGGGTTGCGCAGAGGGACGTCGGAGTCATGTACCTGGCACAGGGGTCGCCCAGGTGGCGCTAGAACTGCCAGGGTTGAGTGCAAAGAAGCCAATGTCTGGTACCTGGTGGAGGGGCCGCCCAGGAGGTGCAGGGTCATCAGGGGTTACGCACGTGGACGCCGGGGTCTCGTACATGGTGCAGGGGCCGCCAAGGTGTCGCAGGGCCTTCCAGGGTCTGGTACCTGGCGCAGGGGTCACCCAGGGAGCGCAGGGACTGCAGGGTGGTGCACAGGGACGCTGGAGTCTGGTTCTGGTGCAGGGACCACTCAGGTGGCACAGGGATTGCCAGGGTTGTGCGCAGTGACACCAGGGTCTGGTACCTAGCACAGCGGCCCCGCAGGTGGTGCAAGGACTTCCGTCTTTGCACTGGACTGCCCCTTTGCCAGGTACCAGACCCCGCCGTCCCCACGTGCAACCGCGGAAGTCCTTGCGCCCCCTGGGGGACCCCTGCACCAGGTACCTGACCCCAGCTTCCTCGCGCGCAACCCCGGCAGCCCCTGTGACACCCGGGCGGCCACTGCAACACCTGGGCGGCCCCTTCGCCATGTAAGAGACACCGGCGTCCACGTGCGCAAAACTGGAAGCCCCTACACCTCCTGGGCGACCACTGCGCCAAGTACCAGAACCTGGCTTCCCCATTTGCCATCTCAGAAGTCCCTATGCCACCTGGGCAGCCTCTGCATCACCCAGGAGGCCACTGGGCCACCTGGGCGATTCCTTCACCATGTTGCAGACCCCAGCGTCCACGCGCACCACTCCAGAGGCCCTGACCACCTGGGCAGCCTCTGCACTCGGTACGAGATCCCGGTGTCCAAGTGCGCCACCACAGTCCCCCTGCGCCACCTGGGCTGCACTTGCATCACCTGGGAGGCCCGTGCGCCTGGTACCAGACCCCGGTATCCCCGCGCACAAACCCGACAGCCCCTGTTCCACCTGGGTGTCTCCAGCTGCCACTACACCACCTTGAGCCACCTGGTTGGACCCTGTGCTAGGTACCAGACCCCGGCATCACCGAGAGCCAACCTGGCAGGCCCTGCACCACCTGGTCGGCCCCTGCACTAGATACCAGACCCTGGTGTCCCTGCCTGGGACCCCAGCAGTTCCTGTGCCTCCTTGGTGGCCACTGCTCCAGGTACCAGACCCCGGCATCCCTGCGCAAAAACCGGGTAGCCCCTGTGCCACCTGGGATTCTGCTGCGTCCCCTGGGCGGCCCCTGCGCCATCTACAAGACCGCGGTGTTACCGCGTGAAACCCTGGAAGCCCCTGAGCCACCTTGGTTGCTTCTGCACCCGGTACGAGACCCCAGCTTCCAAAGTGCGCAACCCCGGCACCCCTGCAACACCTGGGCTGCATCTGCGTCACCTGGGCAGCCCCTGTGAAAGGTACCAGACCCTGGCGTTACCTCGCGCCACCACGGCAGTCCCTGCGCTCCCTGGGTGACCCCTCCACCAGGTACCACACCCCGGCGTCCACGTACGAACCTGGCAGCCCCTCGCCACCTGGGCACCCCGTGTGCCAAGTACCAGACCCCGGCATGCCTGTGCGCAACCTCAGCAGCCCCTGCACAACCTAGGCGGCCCCTGCATCACATGGGCGTCCCCTGCACCACCTGGGCTGCCCCTGAGCCACGTATCACACCCCGGCGTCACCGCGTGCAACCCCGGCAGTTCCTGCACCAACTGGTCAGCCCCTGCGCCAGATACCAGACCCCAGTGTCCCCACGTGCAACCCCGAAAGTCTTTGAGCCACCTGGGGGCCACTGTGCTAGGTACCAGACCCCGGCATCACCGGTGCGCAAACCCAGCAGCCCCTGTGCAACCTGGGTTTCCCCTGCGTCCCCTGGGCTGATCCTGCTCCAGGCACCAGACCCCGGCATCCCCACGCGCAACCCTAGCAGCCCCTGACAACTGGGCTACCCCTTCACCAGGTAACATACCCGCCGTACCCGTGCGCCACACCGGCAGTCTCTGCACCACCTGGTCGATCCCTGTGGCAGGTACCAGACCCCCGCGTCCTCACGCGCAACCCTGGATGTCCTTGTGCCACCTGGGGTCCCCTGCGCTAGGTACAAGAACCATGCGTCCTCACGCAAAACAATGGCAGTTCCTGCGCTACCTCGGTGACCCCTGCGCCAGGTACCTGACACCGGGGTCCCCGCGCAACACCCCAGCAGGCTATGCGACACCTGGGTGGCCCTTGCATCAGATACCAGACAACGGCGTCCCCGCATGCAACCCCGAAAGTTTTTGAGCCACCTGGGGGGGCCCTGTGCTAGGTACCAGACCCCGGTGTCACCGCGAGCTACCCCGGAAGGCCCTGCGACACCTGGGGTGCCCCTGCGCTAAGTACCCATCCCGGCGTCCCCCCGTGCAACCCCGGAAATCCTTGCGCCACCTGGGGGATCCCTGCGCCAGGTACCTGACCCCGCGTCCTCGCGCGCAACCTCGGAAGTTCTTGCGATAACTGGGGTCCTATACTCTAGGTACCAGACCCCGACATCCTCACGAATAACAATGGCAGTTCCTGTGCCACCTGGGCGACCCCTGCGCCAGGGACCTGACCCCGGCGTCCCCGCGTGCAACCCCGGTAGCCCCTGCGCCACCTGGGCAGCGCCTGCACTATGTACCAAACCCCAGCGTTCCCGCGTGCAACCCGAAAGTACTTGAGCCACCTTGAGAGCCCCTGTGTTACGTACCAGACTCCGGCGTCACCGCAAACCACCCCGGCAGGCCCTGTGCCACCTGTGCGGCCCCAGCGCTAGGGGTCAGACCCCGGTGTCCCCGCGTACTAACCCAGTAGTCCCTGCGCCACCTTGGCATCCCCTGGGCGGTCCCTGCACCAGTTACAAGACCCCGGTGTTACCGCGCTCAACCCCGGCAGCCCCTGCGCTACTTGGGCGAACCCTGCGCCAGGTACCAGACCCCGGCGTCACCGCGCGCAAACCCGATAGCCTCTGCGCCAACTGGGCGGCCCTTGCGTCACCTGGACGGCCCCTGCGCAAGGTACCAGACCAGGCATCACCACGAGCCACCCTGGAAGGCCCTGTGACACCTTGGCGGACCCTGCACCATGTACGAGACCCCGGCGTCGATGTGTACAACGCCTGATGCCCCTGCGCCTCCTAGACGGCCCCTGCACCAGGTATCAGACCCCAGCGTCCTCGCACTCAAACCCAGCAGTTCCAGCGCCACCTGGACGACCCCTGAGCCAGTTACCTGACTCCGGCGTCCCCGCGCGCAACCCCAGGGCGAGGACGCCGGGGTCTTGTACTTGGCGTAGGGGCCGGCCAGGTGACGCAGGTGGAGCCCAGGTGGAGCAGGGGTGCCGGGGTTGCGTACATGGACGTCGGGGTCTCATACGGGGTGCAGAGACCGCCCAGGTGGCTCAGGCGCTGCTGGGGTGGTGCGCGTGGACGCAGGGGTCTAGCGCAAGGGCTGCTCAGGTGGTAGGGGCTGCTGGGGTGTTTTGCGGTGACACAGGGGTCTGGTACCTGGCGCATGGGTCCCCCAGGTGGCGCAAGGACTTCCGGGGTTGCACGGGGGGACGCCGGGACGGGTACTTAGCGCAGGGGCACCCCAGGTGTCGCAGGGCCTTCCGGGGTAGCTCGCGGTGACACCGGGGTCTGGTACCTAGCACAGGGTCCACCCGGGATCTCAAGGACTTTCGGGGTTGCATGCGGGGACGATGGGGTGTGGTACATGGTGCAGGGGTCGCCCAGGCGGCGAAGGTCCTGCTGGGGTTGTGCGCGGGGACGCCGTGATCTGACCCCTAGCGCAGGGGCCTCACAGGTGGCGCAGGGCCTGCCGGGGTGGTTCGCAGTGACGCCGGGGTGTGGTACCTAGCACAGGGGCCCCCAAGATGGCTCAAGGACTTACGGAATTGCACGCGGGGACGCTGGGGTGTGGTACATGGCGCAGGGGTGGCCTAGGTGTCGCAGGTCCTGCTGGGGTTGCGCGCGGGGATGCCGGGTTCAGGAACCTGGCGCAGGGGTCGCCCAGGTGGCGCAAGGACTTCCGGGGTTACGAGCAAGGTCTGTGGGGTCTGATAATTGGAGCAGGTTGGCCTGGTGGGGCAGTGACTGCCGGCGTGGCCCGCGGGGACGGCGGGGTCTGGAACCTGGTGAAGGGGCAGCCCAGGTGACACAGGGGCAACCCAGGTGTTGCAGGGCCTGCCGGGGTGGCTCGCGGTGATGCCGGGGTCTGGTACCTAGCACAGGGGCCTCCAAGGTGGCTCAAGGTCTTTCAGAGTTGCATACATGGACGCCAGGGTCTGGTACGCTGCGCAGAGGATGCCAGGGAGAGCATGGACTGCCGGGGAGGTGCGTGGTAATGCAGGCGTCTGGTACCTGGCGCAGGGGCTGCCCAGGTGACGCAGGTGCATTCCAGGTGGGCAGGGGTACTGGGGTTGCGCACTTGGGCGCCGGGGTCTCGTACCGGGTGCAGTAGCCGCCATGGTGGCTCAGTGGCTGCCGGGGTTGCGTGCAGGGAAGCCGGTTTCAGGTCCCTGGCGCAGGGGTCGGCCAGGTGGCGCAGGAACTGCCGGGGTTGCGTGAGAGGACACTGGGTCAGGTATCTGGTGCAGGGTTCGCCCAATGAGAGCAGGGGCTGCCGGATTGTGTGTGGTAACACCGGGGTCTTGAACCTGGCGCAGGGGCCGCCCACGGGACGCAGGGGACACTCAGGTTGCACAGGGGCTGATGGGTTTGCACGCGGGGATGCCAGGGTCTGGTATCTGGCGCAGGGGCCGCCCAGGTGACGCAGGTGCAGCCCAGGTGGCACAGGTGGGCCGGGGTTGGTGTGGTGCGTGTGGACATCAGGGTCTGGTACATGGTGCAGGGACCGCCCAGGTGGTGCAAAGGCTGCCGGGGGCAAGAGGAGATGCCGGGATCTGGCACCTGGCGCAGGAGCCGCCCAGGTAGCGTAGGGCCTGCTCGGGTGCCTCGAGGTGATGCCGGGATCTGGTACCTAGCACATAGGCCCCCCAGGTGGCTCAAGGACTTTCGGGGTTGCACGCGGGGACGACGGGTTCTGGTATATGGTGCAGGGGCCGCCCAGGTGGCGCAGGGGTTGCTGGGGTTGTGCGAAGGTTCGCTGGGGACAGATACCTGGCGCAGGGGCCGCCCAGGTGATGCAGGGACAGCCCATGTGATGCAGGGGCTGCCCA
This sequence comes from Glis glis, assembly GCA_004027185.1. NCBI lineage: Eukaryota > Metazoa > Chordata > Mammalia > Rodentia > Gliridae > Glis > Glis glis. The sequence continues at coordinate 35,048 of PVJS01004573.1, forward strand.
GGTGGTGCAGGGGCTGCTGCGGTTGCACGCAGGCATTCTGGAATCTCGTACTTGGCAAAGGGGTCGCCCAATGGCGAGGAGATGCCGGGGTTGCGTATGTGGACGCCGGGGTCTGGTACCGCGAAAAGGAAACACCCAGGGATGCAGGGGACGCCTAGGTGTCACAGGGGCTGCCGGCGTGGTGCGCGGTAACGCCGCGTCTGGTACGTGGCTCAGGGGCCACCCAGGTGTCGCAGGGGCCGACCGGGTGTCGTAGAGGCTCCCCGGGTTGCACACGGTGAGGCTGGGGTCTGGTACCTAGCCAGGGGTCCCCCAGGTGGCTCAAGGACTTTCGGGGTTGCACACGGGGATGCTGGGTTCTGGTACATGGAGCAGTTGTCGCCCAGGTGGCGCAGGGGCTGCCGGGGTTGCACGAAGTGACGCCCTGGTCGCATACCTGGCGCAGGGGCCACCCAAGTGGTGCAGGTACCGCCCATGTGATGCAGGTGCCGCCCAGGTGGTGCAGGGGCTGCTGCGGTTGCACGCAGGCATGCCGGGGTCTGGTACTTAGCACAGGGGGCGCTCAGGTGACACAGGTGAAGCTCAGGTGGCACATGGGTGACGGGGTGGTGCGCGTGGACCTTGGGGTCTAGTACATGTTGCAGGAGCCGCCCTGGTGGCGCAGGGCGGCCCACGTGATGCAGAGGCTACCCAGATGGCACAGGGACTTTTGGGGTGGCGTGCGGGGACGCTGGGGTCTGGTACTTGGCCCAGTGGCCGCCCAGGTGACACAGGTGCAGTCTAGGTGGCACGTGGGTGCCAGGATTGCGCACTTGGATGACAGGGTCTCATAACGTGTGCAGGGGCCTCCCAGGTTTCTTAGGGGCTGTTGGCGTGGTGTGTGTGAAAGCCAGGGTCTGGTACATGGTGCAGGGGCCGCCCAGGTGGCGCAGAGGCTGCCGGGGGCACGAAGAGATGCCGGGGTCTGGCATCTGGCGCAGGAGCCGCCCATGTGTCGCAGGGACACCCCTGTGATTCAGTGGACACCCAGGTGGCTCAGGGCCACTGCGCCAGGTACAAGACTCCGGTGTTTCCGCGCGCAACCCCAGCAGCCCCTGCACTCCTTGGGAGACGCCTGCGCCAGGTACCAAATACAGGCGTCCTCGCATGCAACCCCAGCAGCCCCTGCCAACCTTGCTGCCCCTTCGCCAGGTTCCAGACCCCGTCGTCCCCGCGTGCAACCAAATAAGTCCTTGCGCCAACTGGGGGACCTCTGCGCCAGGTACCTAACCCCAGCGTCCTCACGCACAACCCCGGCAGTTCCTGTGCCACCTGGAAGACCCCTGAACCATGTACCAGGCCCCGGTGTCCACGAGTGCAAGCCCGAAAGTCCTTGAGCCCCCTGGGGGCCCCTGTGCTAGGTACTAGACCCCGGCGTTACCGCGAAACACCCCGGCAGCCCCTGCCACCTGGGCAGCCCCGGCACTATACCCCGGCATCCACGCGTGCCACCCCAGCAGATCCTGATTACCTGGGTGGTCTCTGCACCTGGTATGAGACCCAGGCACTAAGTGCGCAACACCTGCACCCATGTGCCACCTGGGCTGCATCTGCATCACCTGGGAGGCCCCTGCGCCTGGTACCATACGCCAGCATTACCGCGCGCCACCCCGGCAGTCCCTGTGCTCCTGGGAGACCCCTGAGCCAGGTACCAGACCCCAGCGCCCACATACGCAACACTGGCAGCCCCTCGAAACCTGGGCGCCCCCAGTGCCAAGTACCAACTCCAGCATGCCTATGCGCAACCGCAGCAGCCTCTGCACCACCTGGGCGGCCCCTGCATTACATGGGCGGCCCCTGCACCACCTGGGCAGCCACTGTACTAGGTATCAGACCCCGGCGTAACCGCGTGCAACCCCGGCATACCCTGCGCAACCTGGACGGCCTCTGCGCCAGATACCAGACCCCGGCGTCCCCGCGTGCCACCCCAGCAGTTCCTGGGCCACCTTGGCGGCCCCTGAGCCAGGTACCAGACCCGGCGTCCTCGCGCGCACCCCCAGAAGTCTTTATGCCACCTGGCGTCCCATGCACTAGGTACCAGACCAAGACGTCCTCGCGCACAACAATGGCATTTCCTGCGCCACCTGCACGACCCCTGCGCCAGTTTCCTGACCCTGGCATCCTCGTGCACAACCCCGAATGTCCTTGAGCCACCTGGGGGTCCCCTGTGCTAGGTACCAGAGCCCGGCTTCACCGCGAGCCACCCCAGCAGGCCCTGTGACACCTGGGGCGCCCCTGTGCTAGGTATCAGACCTCGGCGTCCCTATGTGCAACCCCGGCAGTTCCTGTGCCCCTGGGCGGCCTCAGTGTCACAAGGGCGGCCCCTTCATCTCCTGGACGGCCCCTACGCCAGGTATCACACCCCGGCCTCACCGCGTGCAACCCCGGCAGTTCCTGCTCCACCTGGTTGGCCCCTGTGCCGGATACCAGAACCCGGGGTCCCCTCGTGCAATCCCGAAAGTCCTTGAGCCACCTGGGGGGACCCTGTGCTAGGTACCAGACCCCGGCGTCACCGCGAGCCACCCCAGCAGGCCCTGCGCCACCTGTGTGGCCCCTGCGCCAGGTACCAGACCCCGGCATCCCCGCACACAAACCCGGCAGCCCCTGTGCAACCTGGGCGTTCCCTGCGTCCCCTGGGCTGACCCTGTGCCAGGTACCAGACCCCAGCATCCCCTTGCGCAACCCCGTCAGCCCCTGCAACTGGCCTGCCCCTTCACCAGGTACCAGACTCCACCATCCCCGCACGCCACTCTGGCAGTCTCTGCTCCACTTGTGCCGTCCTTGCACCAGGAACCAGACCCAACATCCTCGCACGCAACCCCGGAAGTCCTTGCGCAATTTGGGGTCCCCTGCGCTAGGTACAGACCCCGTTGTCCTCGCGCACAACAATGGCAGTTTCTGCACCACCTTGGCGACCCCTGTGCCAGGTACCTGACCACGGCGTCCCAGCGCGCAACCCCGGTAGGCTATGCGACACCTAGGCTGCCCCTGCATCAGATACCAGACCCCGTCTTCCCCGCGTGCAACCCCGAAAGTCCTTGAGCCACCTCGGGGCTCCTGTTCTAAGTACCAGACCCCGGCATCACTGCGAGCCACCCCTGTATGCCTTGCTACACCTGGGGGGCCCCTGCGCTAAGTAACCATCCCCGGCATCCCCCCGTGCAACCCCGGAAGTCCTTGCACCACCTGGGGGAACCCTGCACCAGGTACCTGACCTTGGAAGGCCCTGCGACACCTTGGCGGCCCCTGCACCATGTACGAGACCCCGGCGTCCACGTGCGCAACCCCTGATGCCCCTGCACCACTGGGAGTCCCCCAAATCATGTACCAGACCCCAGCGTCCCCGCGTGCAACCCCGAAAGTCCTTGAGCCCCTGGGGCCCCTTGTGCTAGGTACCAGACCCAGGCGTCCACGTGCGCACCCAGCAGCCCCTGCACTTCCTGGCGGACCCTGCGCTAAATACCAGACCCCGGCGTCCCCGCATGTCACCCCAGGAGTCCCTGTGTCACCTGGGTGGCCTCTGCATCACATGGGCGGCCCCTGCCCCACCTGGGCGACTCCTGCGCCAGGTACCAGACCCCGGCGTCTACCCGCACCACCTCGGCAGGCCCTGCACCACCTGGGCGGCCCCTGCACCATGTACCAGACCCTGGCATCCACACGCCCCACCCCAGCAGTCCCTGAGCCACCTGGGAGGCCTCTGCACCCGGTATGAGACCCCAGCATCCAAGTGTGCAACCCCGGCACCCCTGTGCCACCTGGGCTGCATCTGCATCTCCTTGGCGGCCCCTAAGCCAGGTATCAGACACGGGCTTTACCGCGCGAAACCCCTGCAGCCCTTGCGCTCCATGCGTGATATCTGCACCATGTACCAGACCCCAGCGTCCCCGCACTCAACCCCAGCAGCCCCTGCCAACTGAGCTGCAACTTCACCATGTAGCAGACCCCGCCGTCCCCGCGCACCACCCCGGCTGTCACTGCACCACCTGGGTGGCCCCTGCGCCAGGTACCAGACCCTGGCGTCCTCCCGCAAAACAATGGCAGTTCCTGAGCCACCTGGGCGGCCCCTGAGCCAGATACAAGATCCCGGTGTTACCGCGGGTAACCCCGCCAGCTCCTGCCAACTGGGCTGCCCCTTTGCCAGGTACCAGACTTCGCTGTCCCCACGCGACACCGCGGCTGTCACTGTGCCACTTGGGCGGCCCCTGCTCCAGGTACCAAACCCCAGAGTCCTCGCGCGCAACCCCAGAAGTCCTTGCGCCACCTGGTTGCCCCGGCGCTAGGTACCAGACCCCGGCGTCTTCGCGAACAACAGTGGCAGTTCCTGTGCCACCTGCGCGACCCCTGCGCCAGGTACCTGATCCCGGCGTCCCCACACGCAACCCCGGCATGCTATGTGACACCTCGGCGGACTCTGCACCAGAAACCAGACCCCGGCTTCCCCGCGTGCAACCCCGAAAGTTCTTGAGCCACCTGGCGGGCCCCTGTGCTAGGTACCAGACCCCGGCTAACCGCGAGCCACCAAGGCAGGACTTGTGACACTTGGTTGGCCCCTGTGCTAGGTACCAGACCCCGGCGTCACCGAGCGCAACCCTAGCAACCCCTGTGCCACCTGGGCGGCCCCTGCACCAGATGCCAGAACCCAGCGTCCCCGCACGCCACCCTGGCAGTCCCTGCGCTCACTGGGCGACCCCTGCGCGAGGTACCAGACCCCTTCGTCCCCGCGTGCAACACTGGAAGTCCCTGCGCCACCTTGTCAGCACCTGTGCCAGTTACCAGACCCTGGCATCCTCCCGAGCAAACCCGGCCGCCCCTGTGCCACCTGGGCATCACCTTGGCGGCCCCTGCGCCAGGTACAAGACCCCTATGTTACTGAGCGCAACACAGGCAGCCCCTGCACTCCTTGGGGGACCCGCGTCAGGTACCAGACCCCGGCATCCATGCGCGCAACCCCGGCGGCCCCTGATCCACCTTGGCGGCTTCTGCACCCAGTACGAGACCCCGGCGTCCAAGTGCGCTAACACTGCACCCTGAACCTGCGGGCTGCAACTGCGCCACCTGGGCGAACCCTGCGCCAGGTACCTGACACCAGCATCCTCGCACGAACTCCAGCAGTTTCTGCGCCACCTGGGCGGCCCCCGCTCCAGGTACCAGAACCCGGCATCATCGCGCGCAAACACAGCAGCCCCTGTGCCACCTGGGCGTCCCCTGCATCACCTGGGCGGCCTCTGCGACAGGTACAAAACCTCGGGGTTACTGCGTATAAACCCAGCCGCCCCTGCGCTCTTTGGGCGATGCCTGCGCCAGGTACCAGACCGCGGCGTCCTCTCGCGCAACCCCGGCTTTCACTGCACCACCTGGGGTCCCCTGCGCCAGGTACCTGATCCCGGCATCCCCGCGCACAACCCCTGCAGCCGCTGCGCTAACTGGGCGCCCCCTGCACCATGTACCACATCCCAGTGTATCCGCGTGCAACCCTGAAAGTCCTAGAGCCACATGCGTTGCCCCTGTGCTAGGTACCAGACCCAGGCGTCACCGTGCGCAACCCCGGCAGCCTCTACGACACCTGGGAGGCCTCTGTGACACCTGGGCAGCCCCTGCGCAATGTAAGAGACACCGGCGTCCACGTGCGCAAAACCGGCAGCACCTGCGCCTCCTGGGCGGCCCCTGCGCCAAGTACCAGAACACGGCGTCCCCGCGCGCCATCCCAGAGGACCTGAGCCACCTGGGCTGCCTCTGCACCCGGTACGAGACCCCGGCGTCCAAGTGCGCAACCCCGGCCCCCCTGCACCACATGGGCTGCACCTGCGTCACCTGGGAGTCCCGTTCGCCAGGTACCAGACTCCGGCATCTCCGCGCGCAAACCCGGCAGCCCCTGTTCCACCTGGGCGTCCCCTGCATCCCGTGGGTGGCCCCTGCACCAGGTACCAGACCCGGCGTAGCTGCACGTAACCCCGGCAGGCTATGCGACACCTGGGCGGCCCCTGTGCCAGATACCAGACCCCGGCGTCCCCGTGTGCAACCCCGAAAGTCCTTGAGCCACCTGGGGGGCCCCTGTGCTAGGTACCAGACCCTGGCGTCACCGCGCGCAACCCCGGCAGCCACTGCTACACCTGGGCGGCCCCTGCTACACCTGGGCGGCCCCTTATAATATACGAGATCCCGGCGTCCACGTGTGCATCCCTGTCAGCCCCTGTTCCTCCTGGGCGGCCCCTACGCCAAGTACCAGACCCCGGCATCATCACGCGGTAACCCGGCAGCCCCTGTGCCACCTGGGCGTCCCCTGCCTCCCCTGGGTGGCCCCTTCGCCAGGGACAAGACCCCGGTGTTACCGGGCTCAACCCCGGCATCCCTGATCTCCTTGGGCGACACCTGTACCAGGTACCATATACCAGCGTCGCCGCGCACAACCCCGGCAGCCCCTGCCAACTGGGCTGCCCCTTCACCAGGTACCAGACCCCATCGTCCCCTCGTGCAACCGAGGAAGTCCTTGCACCACCTGGGGGACCCCTGCACCAGGTACCTGACCCCAGCTTCCTCGCGCTGAAACCCGGCAGTCTCTGTGCCACCTGGGCGTCCCCTGCGTCCCCAGGGCGGCCCTGTGCCAGTTACAAGACCCCGGCGTCCCCTCGTGCAACCTCGGCAGACCCTGCCAACTGGGCTGCCCCTTCGCCAGGCACCATACCCCGCCGTCCCCGCGTGCCACCCCAGCAGTCACTGTGCCACCCGGGCGGCCCCTGTGCCAGGTACCAGACCCTGGCTTGTTCGTGCGCAACCCCGGAAGTCCTTGCGATACCTGGGAGGCCCCTGCGCTAAGTACCAGACCCCGGCGTCCTCGCACATAACAGCAGCAGTTCCTGCGACACCTGCGAGACCCCTGCGCCAGGTACCTGACTCCGGCGTTACCGTGCGTAACCCCGGCAGGCCCTGGGACACCTGGGCAGCCCCTGAGCCAGATACCAGTCTCTCGCATCCCCACGTGCAACCTCGAAATTCCTTGAGCCACCTGGGTCGCCCCTGTGCTAGATACCAGACCTCTGCGTCACCGCGAAACACCCCGGCAGGCCCTGCGCCACCTGGGCGGCCCCTGCACCAGATAACAGTCTCCGGAGTTCCCTGCGTGCAACCCCGGCAGTCACTGCGCCACCTGGATGTCCCCTGCGCCAGGTACCTGACCACGGCGTCCTCGCGTGCAACCCCGGATGTCCTTGCGCCACCTGCGTTTCCCTGCACTAGGTACCAGACCCCGGCGTCCTCCCGCACAATGGCAGTACCTGCGCCACCTGCGCTACCCCTGCGCAAGGTACCTTACCCCGGCATAACCGCACGCAATCCCGGCAGGCTATGCAACACCTGGGTTGCCCCGGCGCCAATTCCAGACCCCGGCATACCCGCGTGCAACCCCGAAATTCCTTGCACCTCCTGGGGGGCCCCTGTGTAGGTACCAGACCTCAGCATCACCGCGAGCCACCCCGGCAGGCCCTACGACACCTGGGTGGGCCCTGCATCACCTGGGCGGCCCCTGCGCCAGGTACCAAACAATGGCGTCACCGCGAGCCTCCCTGGAAGGCCCTGTGCCACCTGGGCGGCCTCTGCATCACATGGGCAGCCCCTGCTACACCTGGGCGGCCCCTGCACCATGTACCAGACCCCGGCATCCCTGCGCACAACCCCGGCAACCCCTGCGCCTCCTGGACTTTCCCTGCATCAGAAGGGCGGCGACTGCACCACCTGGGCTGCCCCTGCGCCATGTATCTGACCCCCGCGTCCCCGCGTGCAAACTCGAAAGTCCTTGAGCCACCGGGGGGGCCCCTGTGCAAGGTACCAGACCTCTGCGTCACCGCAAAACACACTGGCAGGCTCTGTGCCACCTGAGCGCCCCTGTGCCATATACCAGACTCCGGAGTTCCCTGCGTGCAACCCCGGCAGTCCCTGAGTCACTTGGGCGGCCTCTGCGCTAGGGGTCAGACCACGGTGTCCCCGCTTGCCACCCCGGCAGGCTTGTGCCACCTGGGCTGCCCCTGCGCCAGATACCAGACACCATCGTCCCAGCGCGCCATCTCGGCAGTCACTGTGCCACCTGGATACCCCCTTCGCCAGGTACCTGACCCCGGCGTCCTATCGAGTAACCCCGGAAATCCTTGCGCCACCTGCTGTTCCCTGCGCTAGGTACCAGACCCCGGCGTCATCGCACTCAACAATGGCAGTTCCTGCGCCACCTGGCGACCCCTGCGCCAGGTACCTGACCCCGGCGAAACCGCGCGTAACCCCAGCAGGCTATGCGACACCTGGGCGGCCCCTGTGGCATATACCAGACCCCGGCGTACCAGCGTGCAAACCCAAAAGTCCTTGCACCTCCTGGGGGGCCTTTGTGGTAGGTACCAGACCCCGGCATCACCACGAGCCACCATGGAAGGCCCTGCGAAATCTGGGTGACCCGTGTGTCACCAGGGCCGCCCCTGGGCCAGGACCAGACACCGGCATCACTGCAAGCCTCCCTGGAAGGCCCTGCAACACCTTGGCAGCCCCTACACCAGGTACCAGAACCTGGCGTCCCCGCGCGCCACCCCAGCAGCCCCTGAGCCACCTGGGCAGCCTCTGCACCCAGTACGAGTCCCCGTGGTCCAAGTGCGCAAACCCGGCACCCCTGCACCACGTGGTCTGAACCTGCGTCACCTGGGCGGCCCTTGCGCCAAGTACCAGACCATGGCGTCCTCACGCACAACTCCGGAAGTCCTTGCGCCACCTGGGGTCCCCTGCGCTAGGTACCAGAACCCGGCGACCTCGCGCACAACAATGGCAGTTCCTGCGCCACCTGGGCGACCCCTGCACCAGGTACCTGACACCGGTGTCTCCGCGCGCAACCCCGGCAGGGTATGCAACACCTTGTCGGCCCGTTCTCCACATACCAGAACCCGGCAATCCCTGCGTGTATCCCTGGCAGTCCCTAAGCCGCCTGGGCAGCCTCTACGCCAGGTAACAGACCTCAGCATCCACGAGTACAAACCCGAAAGTCCTTGAGCCACATGCGTGGCTCCTGTGCTAGATACCAGACCCAGCGTCACCGCGCGCAACCCCGGCAGCCTCTGTGACACCTGGGCGGCCCCTGAGACACCTGGGCTGACCCTGCACCATCTACGAGACCCCGGTTTCCACGTGCGCAACCCCGGCAGCCCCTGCGCCTCCTGGGCAGCCCCTGCAGCAAGTACCACACCCTGGCGTCCCCAAGCTCAATTCGCGAAGTTCCTATGCCACCTAGGCGGCCTCTGCATCACATGGGCGGCCCCTGCGCCACCCAGGCAGCTCCTGCAACATGTACCTGACCCCGTTACCCTCGCGCGCCACTCAAGAGGCCCTGAGCCATCAGGGCGGCCTCTGCACCCGGTACAAGACCCCGGCATCCACGTGCGCAACCCCGGCCCCCCCGTGCAACCTGGGCTGCCCCTGTGTCAGCTGGGCAGCCTCTGCTCCAGGTACCAGACCCTGCCGTCCCCGCGCACAACCCCTGCTGGTTATGCGACACCTGGGAGGCCCCTGCGCCAGATACCAGACCCCGGCATCCCCATGTGCAACCCCGAAAGTCCTTGAGCCACCTGGGCACCCCCTGCGCTAGGGGTCAGACCCCGGTATCCCCGCCTGCCACCCGAGCAGTTCCTGCGCCACCTTGGCAGCCCCGGTGCCAGGTACAAGACCCCGGTGATACCTCACGCAACCCCGGAAGCTCCTGCCCTCCTTGGGTGACCCCTGTGCCAGGTACCAGACCCCGGCGTCACCGCAAGCCTCCCTGGAAGGCCTTGTGACACCTTGGCGGCCCCTGCACCAGGTACCAGACCCTGGCATCCCCGAGTGTCACCTTTGAAGTACATGTGTCATCTGGGCGGCCTCTGCATCACATGGGAAGCCCCTGCTCCAACTGGACTGCCCCTTCACCAGGAACCAGACCCCGCCGTCCCCGGGTGCAACCGCGGAGGTCCTTTTGCCACCTGAGGGAACCCTGCATCAGGTACCTGACCCCGGCGTCCTCCCGCGCAACCCCGGCATTTCCTGTGCCCCCCTGGGCGACCCCTGCACCATGTACCACACCCCAGCTTCCCCGCTTGCAACCCCGAAAGTCCTTGAGCCACCTGGGGGCCCCTGTGCTAAGTACAAGACCACGGAGTCACCGCACGCAACCGTGGCAGCCTCAGCGACACCTGGGCGGCCCCTGCGACACCTGGGCGGCCCCTGCGCCATGTATGAGACCCCGGAGTCCACGTGCACAAACCCAGCAGCCCCTGTGCCTCCTGGGCGGCCCCTGCCCCAAGTACCAGACCCCGGTGTCCCCGCGCGCCACCCCAGCAGCAACTGAGCCATCTGGGCGACATCTGCACCCGGTATCAGAACCCGGCTTCCAAGTGCGCAACCCTGGCACCCCTGCGCCACCTGGGCTGCACTTGCTTCACCTGGGCGGCCCCTGCGCCAGGTACCAGACCCTGGCGTCCCCGCGCGCCACCCCAGAAGTCCCTGTGCCACCTGGGCGGCCTCTGCATCACATGGGCAGCCCCTGAGCCACCTGGGAGGCCCCTGCACCATGTAACAGAGCGCGGCGTCCCTGCGCACAACCCCGGTAAACCCTGCGTAACCTGGGTGGCCCCTGTGCCAGATGCCAGACCCCAGCGTACCCACACGCCACCCCGGCAGTCCCTGCGTTCCCTGGGCGACCCCTGCGCTAGGTAGCAGACCCTGGAGTCCATGTACGCAACCCGGGCTGTCCCTAGCCTCCTGGGCACCCCCTGTGCAAAGTACCAGACCTTGGCATGCCTGCGCGTAACCGCAGCAGCCCCTGCACCACCTGGGCGGGGCCTGAATCACATGGACAGCCCCTGCACCACCTGGGCGGCCCCTGCGCCAGATATCACACCCTGGCGTCCCTGCGCATAACCCCAGCATCGCTGCGCCACCTGGGCAGTCCCGGCTCCAGATACCAGACCCCGGCGTCCCCGCACGCAACCCCGGCAGTCCCTGTGCCACCTGGGCGGCCCCTGCGGCCCTTGGGCTGCCCCTAGGCCAGGTATAAGACCCCGGTATTACCACGCGCAACCCCGGCAGCCACTGCATTCCTGGGGCGACCCCGGCATCCCTGCGTGCAACCCTGGCATCCTCTGAGACACATGGGCGGCCCCTGCGTCACCTGGGCGGCCCCTGGGCCAAGTACCAGATGCCGGCATTACCACGCGCCAACCCGACAGTCACTGCTCTCCATGGGCGACCCCTGCGCTAAGTACCAAACCCCGGCGTACCCGCGCACAACCCCACAAGCCCCTTGCAACTGGGCTGCCCCTTCACCAGATATCAGACCCCGCCGTCCCCGCGTGCCACCCCAGCAGTCACTGCACCACCTGGGAGGTCCCTGTGCCAGGTACCAGACCCCGGCGTCCTCGCGCGCATCCCCGGAAGGCCTTGTGCCACCTGGGTGCCCCCTGCATTAGGTACCAGACCCAGGCATCCTCGCGCACAACTACGGCAGGTCCTGAATCACCTGGGCGCCTCCTGTGCCAGATACCACACCCAAGCATCCCCGCGTGCAACCCCGAAAGTCCTTGAGCCACCAGGGGGCCCCTGTGCTTGGTACCAGACCCTGGCGTCACGGCAAAACACCCCGGCAGCCACTGCCACCTGGGCAGTCCCTGCACTAGTGATCAGAAACCGGTGTCCCCGCGTGCCACCCCAGCAGTCACTGCGCCACCTTGGCGGCCCCTGCGTCCCCTGGGCAGCCCCTGCGCCAGTTACAAAACCCCGGTAGCCTCTGCGCCACCTGGGCGGTCGCTGCATCAGCTGGAATGTCCCTGCGCCAGGTACCAGACACTGGCGTCACCGCGAGCTACCCTGGAAGGACCTGTGACACCTTGGCGGCCCCTGCACCATGTACGAGTCTCTGGCGTCATCGCGCGCAACCGCGGCAGCCTCTGCGACACCTGGGCGGCTCCTGTGACACCTGGGCGGCCCCTGTGCCATGTATGAGACCCCGGCATCCACGTGCGCAATCCGCACAGCCCCTGCGACTCCTGGGCGGCCCCTGCGCCAAGTACCATACCCCGGCATCCCCGCGTGCCATCCAGAATTCCCTGTGCCAGCTGGGCGGCCTCTGCATCACACGGTCAGCCCCTGTGCCACCTGGGCAGCTCCTGCACCATATACCAGAACCCAGCATCCATGCTCGCCACTCCAGTGGCGCTGAGCAACCAGGGCGGCCTCTGCACCTGGTACGAGACCCCGGCATCCAAGTGCGAAAGCCTGGCCCTACTGTGCCACTTGAGCGGCACATGCGTCACCAGGGCGGCCCCTGCGCCAGGTAACAGACCCCGGCGACCCCGCGCGCAAACCAGGCAGCCCCTGTGCCACCTGGGCGGCCCCTGCTCCAGGTAAAAGACCCGGTGTTACCGCGAGCAACCCCGGCAGCCCCTGCCATCTGGGCTGCCCCTTCGCCAGTTACCAGACCCCGCCATTCCCACGCGCCACCCCAGCAGTCACTGCGCCACCTGGGCGGTCCCTGCACCAGGTACCAGACCACGGTGTTGTCGCGTGCAACCCCGGAAGTCCTTGCGCAACCTGGGCGTCCCCTGCGCCAGGCACCAGACCCCGGCATAATCCCGCCAAACCCGGCAGCTTCTGTGCCAAATGGGGGTCCCGTGCGTCCCCTGGGCGGCCCCTGCGCCAGGTACAAGACCCCAGTTCTACCGCGCACAACCCCGGCAACCCCTGCACTCCTTGGGCAATGCCTGCACCAGGTACCAGACCCCGTTGTCCCCGCGTGCCACACCGGCTATCACTGCGCCACCTGGGCAGCCTCTGCGCCCGGTACCAGAACCCGGTGTCCTCGCGCGCAACCCCGGAAGTCCTTGGGCCACCTGAGGTCCCCTGCGCTAGGTAACAGACCCTGGCGTCCTCGCGCTCAACAATGGCAGTTCCTGCACCAACTGGGCGACCCCTGCACCAGGTACCTGTCCCCGGCGTACCCGCGCGCCATTCCAGCAGCCCCTTAGCCACCTTGGCAGCCACTGCACCCAGTACGAGACCCCGGTGTCCAAGTGTGCAACCCCGGCACCCCTGCGCCACCTGGGCTGCACCTGCGTCACCTGGGTGGCCCCTGGGAAAAGTACCAGACGCCATCATTACCACGCGCCACCCCGTCAGTACCTGCGCAACCTGGGCTACCCCTGCGCCAGGTACCAGACCTCGGCGACGAGATACGCAACTCCAGCAGCCACTCGCTGGGGTGCGGTACATGGTGCAGGGGCCGCCCAGGTGGCGCAGAGGCTGCAGGGGTTGCGCGCGGGGACACCAGGTTCAGGTACCTGGCGCAGGGGATCCCAGGTGGTGCAGTGAAAACCAGGGTTGCGCGCGAGGACGCCGCGGTCTGGTACCTGGCGCAGGCGTCACCCAAGGAGCGCAAAGGCTGCTGGGGTTGCGCGCGATAACATCGAGTTTTGTACCTGTCGCAGGGGCCGCCCAGGGGACGCAGGGGAAGTCCAGGTGGCACAGCGGCTGCCGGGTTTGCGCGAGATGATGCCGGGGTCTGATACCTGGCACAGGGGCCGCCTAGGTGGCACAGTAACTGCAGGGTTCGTGCGAGGACGTCGGAATCAGGTACCTGGCGCAGGGTTCGCCCAGGTGGCGCAGGTGTAGCCCAGGTGGTGCAAGGTGCCTGGATTGCGCACTTGGACGCCGGGGTCTTGTACCGGGTGCAGAAGCCGCCAAGGTCGATCAGGGGTTGCCGGGGTTGCTCGCATGGACGCCGGGGTCTGGTACCTGACACAGAGGTCGCCCAAGTAGCGCAAGGGCTGCCGGGGTTGCGTTCGGTAACACCGGGGTCTTGTACCTGGCACAGGGGCCACACAGGGATGCCCAGGTGGCACAGGGGCTGCCGGGTTTGCTCGCGGGAATGCCGGGGTCTGGTACCTGGTACAGGTGCTGACAATCTGGCGCAGGGACTGCGGGGCTTGCACGCGGAGACGCAGGGATCTGGTACCAGGTGCAAGGGTCTCCTAGGGAGCGCAGGGACTGCCGGGGTGGCGCGCGGGGACGCTGGGGTCTGGCATCGGTCGCAGGGTCCGCCCAGGTGGCGCACGGGTTGCCGGGGTTGTTTGCGGTGACGCCGGGGTCTGGTACCTAGCGCAGGGGCCACCCAGGTGTCGCAGGTCCTGCCGGGGAGGCTCGCGATGAGGCCGGGGTCTGGTATCTAGCACAGGGGCCCCCCAGGTGGCTGAAGAACTTTCGGGGTTGCACGCGGGGATGCTGGGGTCTGGTTTCTGGCACAGAGGCTGCCTAGGCCTGCCGGGGTTGCGCGCAGGGACGCCGTCGTCAGGTACCTGGTGCAGGGGTCTGGCAGGTGGCACAGGAACTGCCATTGTTGTTCGCGAGGACGCTGGGGTCTGGTACCTTACGCAAGGGCTCCCAGGTGGAGCAAGGACTTCCGGGATTGCGCGCAAGGACGCCGGGGACTGGTACCTGGCACAGGGGCCGCCCAGGTTGGCGTAGTGACAGCTGGGGTGGCTCCCGAGGACGCCGGGGTCTGGTACCTGGCAAATGGGCAGCCCAGTTGGCAGGGGCTGCCGGTGTTGCGCGCAGGACGCCGGGGTCTGGTACCTGTCGCAGGCGTCTCCCAAGGAGCGCAGGGGCTGCCGGGGTCGTGTGCGGTAACACCGGGAACTTGTGTCTTGCGCAGGGGCCGCCGAGGTGGCGCAGGAACTTCCATTGTTGTGCGGGAGGACACCGAGGACTGGTACCTGGCTTAGTGGCCACCCAGGTGACGCAGTTAGTGCTGGGGTGGTGCGCGGGGACAGTGGGGTCTGGTACATGGTGAAGGGATAGCCCAGTTGGCAGGGGCTGCTGGGGTTGCGCGCAGAGACCCCGGGTTCTGGTACCTGGCGCAGGCGTCGCACAAGGAGCGCAGGGGCTGCAGGGGTTCTGTGTGGTAACGCTGGCGTCTGGTACCTGGCGCAGGTGCCGTCCAGGCGACGCAGGTGCAGCCCAGGTGGCACAGGGGTGCCGGGGTTGCGCACATGGACGCCGGGGTCTCATACCGGGTGCAGAGGCCACCCAGGTGGCTCAGAGGCTGCTGGGGTTGCACGCCGGGACACCGGAGTCTGGTACATTGTTCCGGGGACGCCCAGTGGTGCAGGGGCTGCCGGGGTTGCGCGCGGTGATGCCGGAGTCAGGTATCTGGCGCAGGGGTCGCCCAGGTGGTGCTGGAACTGCCGGGGTTGAGCGCAAGCACGCCGGGTTCTGGTACCTGGTGCAGGGGCCACCCACAGGCGCAGGGGTATCAGGGATTGCGCACGTGGATGCCGGGGGTATCGAACATGGTGCAGGGGCTGCCAAGGTGTCGCAGGGCCTTCCAGGGTGTTTCGCGGTGACGCCGGGGTCTGGTACCTTGTGCAGGGGCCGTCCAGGTGACGCAGGGGCCGCCCAGGTGTCGCAGAGGTTCCCGGCGTTGCGCGCGGGGACACCGGGATATGGTACCTGGCGCAGGGGTCGCCCAAGGAGTGCAGGGGCTGCCGATGTTGCGCGTGGTAACACCGGGGTCTTGTAACTGGGCGACCCCAGAGTCAGGTACCAGACCCCAGGGTCCAGATACGCAACACCAGCAGATCCTCGCCACCTGGGCGCCCCCGGTACCATGTACCGGAGCCCAGCATACCTGTGTGCAAGCGCAGCAGCTTCTGCGCCACCTGGGCGTCCCCTGCACCAGGTATCAGACCCCGGCATCACCGCGTGCAACTCTGGCACTTCCTGCACCACCTGGGAGGCCCCTGCGCCAGGCAACAGACCTCGGCATTACTGTGCGCAACCCTGGCAGCCCATGCGCTCCCTGGGCGATGCCTGCACCACGTACCAGATCCCGGCATCCCCGCGTGCAACCCCAGCAGCCCCTGCCAATGGGCTGCCTCTTCCCCAGGTACCAGACCCCGCCGTCCCTGTGTGCAAGCGTGGAAGTCCTTGCGCCACCTGGGGGACCCCTGTGCCAGGTACCAGAC
Source organism: Glis glis (assembly GCA_004027185.1). NCBI lineage: Eukaryota > Metazoa > Chordata > Mammalia > Rodentia > Gliridae > Glis > Glis glis. Next base: position 51,103 of record PVJS01004573.1, read on the forward strand.
CCCAGCATCCACATAAGCATCCCCGGCAGCCCGTCACCACCTGAGTGCCCCCTGTGCCATGTAACAGACCCAGGCGTCACCGCATGCAACCCTGGCAGTTCCTGTGCCACCTGGTCAGCCCCTGCGCCACACACCAGACCCCGGCATTCCCGTGTGCAACCCTGAAAGTCCTTGAGCCACCTGGGTGGCCTCTGCACCCGGTACGAGACCCCGGCGTCCAAGAGAGCAACTCCAGCCCCCCTGCACCACCTGTGCTGCACCTGCGTCACCTGGGCGGCACCTGTGCCAGATACCAGACCCCAGCTTCCACTTGGGCAACCCCGAAAGTCCTTGAGCCCCCTGGGGGGCTCCTGTGCTAGGTACCAGACCCCTGTGTAACCGCGAGCCACCCAGGATGGTCTTGTGACACCAGGGGTGCCCCTGCACTAGGTAGCAGACCCCGGCGTCCCCGCGTGCAACCCCGGAAGTCCTTGTGCCACCTGGGGGACCCCTGCAACAGGTACCGGACCCCGGCTTCCTCGCACGCAAGCCCAGCAGTTCCTCGCCAACTGGGCGACCCCTGCGCCAGGGACCTGACCCTGGCGTCCCCGCGCGCAAACCCGGAAGCCCCTGCGCCACCTGGAAGGCTTCTGCACCATATACCAAACCCCAGTGTCCCTGCGTACAACCCCGAAAGTCCTTGAGCCACCAGGGGGGCCCCTGTGCTAGCTACCAGAACCCGGCGTCACCGTGAGCCACACCGGCAGGCCCTGCGCTACCTGTGCGGCTCCCGCGCAAAGGGTCAGACCCCAGTGTTCCCGCGTGCCACACCAGCAGGCGCAACCCCGGAAGACATTGCACCAGCTGGTGTCCCCTGCGCTAGGTACCTGACCCCGGCGTCCTTGCGCACAACAATGGCAGTTTCTGCGCCACCTCGGCAACCCCTGCGCTGGTACCAGACCCTGGTGCCTCTGCGCTCAACCCCAGCGATTCCTATACCAATTGGGCGGCCCTTGCATCACCTGGGTGGCCCCTGCGTCTGACACCAGACACTAGATTCCCTGCGCACAACCACGGCCGTACCTGCACCACCTGGGAATCCCCTGAGCTAGGTACTTGGCTCTAGTGTTTCCGCACATCGCCCCGGCAGTCCCTGCATTACCTCGGCGGACCTTACGCCAGGTACCAGAGCGCGCCGTCCCCGCGTGCCACCCCGGCAGTGACTGCACCACCTGGGCCACTCTGAGCCAGTTATCAGACCCCGCAGACCTCGCTCGTAACCCCGGAATTCCTTGCGCCAGCTGAGGGGCACCTGCGGTACGTACCAGACCCCGGCGTCCTCGAGCACAACCCCGCAGATACTGCGCCACCTGGGCAACCCCTGTGCCACGTTCCTGACCCCGGCGTCCCCGCGCGCAACCCCAGCAGGCCCTGCGACACGTAGGTGATCCCTGCGCCATGCACCACACCTCAGCGTCCCTGTGTGCAAACCCGAAATTCCTTGAGCCACCATGGGGACCCTGTGCTAGGTACCAGACCCCGGCGTCACCGCGAACCACCCCGGCCGGCCCTGTACCACCTGTGCGACCCCAGCGCTAGGGGTCAGATCCCGGTTTCACCGCGTGCCACCCCAGCTGTCCCTGCACCACCTTGGTGTCCTCTGCGTCCCCTGGGTGGCCCCTGCGCCATTTACAAGACCCCGGTGTTACCGCACGCAACCCCGGCAGCCCCTGCGCTCCATGGGCGACCCCTGCGCCAGGTACCAGACCCCGGCGTCCCCGCGCGCAACCCCGATAACCACTGAGGAACCTGGGCGACCCCTGCGTCACCTGGACGGCCACTGCACCAGGTACCAGACCACGGCGTCCCTCGAGCCACCCTGGAAGGATCTGCGACACCTTGGCGGCCCCTGCACCATGCACGAGACCCCGGCGTCCTCTTGCGCAACCCCTGATGCCCCTGTGCCTCCTGGGCAGCCCCTAACCAGGTACAAGACCCCGGAGTCCTCGCACTCAACCCCGGCAGCTCCTGAGCCAACTTGGCGCCTTCTGCACCCGGTACGAGACCCCGGCGTCCAAGTACGCCACCCAGGCAGCCCTCCACCTCATGGGTGTCCCCTGTGGGAGGTACCAGACCCTGGCATCATTGCGCAGAAACCCGGCAGCCCCTGTGCCACCTGGGCGCCCCTGTGTCCCCTGGGCGGCCCCTGCAACAGGTACAAGACCCTGGTGTTATCGCACGCAACCCCGGCAGCCCCTGCCCTCGTTGGGCGACGCCTGCACCAGGTACCAGACCCCGGCGTCCTCACGCGCAACCCCGGCTGTCACTGCACCAACTGGGATCCCCTATGCCAGGTACGAGACCACGGCGTCCCCATGCGCAACCTCAGCAGCCACTGCGACACCTGGGCGGTCCCTGCATCCCCTGGGCGGCCCCTGCGCCAGGTAACAGACCCCGGCGTCTCCTCGCGTCACCCCGGCAGTTCCTGCACCACCTGGCGACCCCTGCAGCAGGTACCAGACCCTGGCGTCTCCACGCTCAACCCCGGCAGCTCCTGCGCCAATTGGGCGGCCCCTGCATCACCTGGGTGGCCCCTGAGTCCAACATCACACACTAGCATCCTTGCGTGCAACCCTGGCAGTACCTGCGCCACCTGGGCATACCCTGCGCCAGGTACTTGACTCTAGCATCCCTTCACGCTGCCTCGGCAGTCTCTGCATCACCTTGGCGGACCCTAAGCCAGGTACCAGAGCGCACCCTCCCCGCGTGCCACCCCGGCAGTCACTGCACCACCTGGGCCACCCTGCGCCAGTTATCAGACCCCGCAGACCTCGCTCGAGCCCCGGAAGACCTTGCGCCACCTGGGGGGCCCCTGCGCTACATACCAGACTCCGTCGTCCTCGCGCACAACCCCACAGATAATGCGCCACCTGTGAGACCCCTGTGCCAGGTTCCTGACCCCGGCATCCCTGCGCGCATTCCCGGCAGGCCCTGCAAAACCTAGGCAAACCCTGCGCCATGTACCACACCCCAGCGTCCCCATGTGCAACCCCGAATGTCGTTGAGCCACCTTGGGGGCCCCTGTGCTAGGTACCAGAACCCGGCATCACCGCGAACCACCCAGGGAGGCCCTGTGCCACCTGTGCGGCCCCTGCGGTAGAGGTCAGATCCCGGTGTCAACGCGTGCCACCCCAGCTGTCCCTGTGCTACTTTAGTGTCCCCTGGGTCCCCTGGGTGGCCCCTGCACCAGTTACAAGACCCCGGTGTTACAGCACACAAACCCGGAAGCCCCTGTGCTCCTTGGGCGACCCCTGCGCTAGTACCAGACCCCAGCGTCCCCGCACACAACCCCGGTAGCCACTGAAATACCTGGGCGGCCCCTGCATCACCTGGATGGCAACTGCACCAGATACCAGACCCCAGCATCACCGCGAGCCACCATGGAAGTCCCTGTGTCACCTTGGCGGAACCTGCACCATGTACAAGACCCCGACTTCCACTTGCACAACCCCTGATGCCCCTGCTCCTCCTGCGAGGCCCCTGCACCAGGTACAAGACACCGGCGTCTTCGCACTCAACCCCGGCAGCCTCTGAGCCACCTTGGCGAATTCTGCACCTGGTACGGGACCACGGTGTCCAAGTGCGCAACCCAGGCACCCCTGCACCTCCTGGGCAGCCCCTGTGGCAAGAACCAGACCCCGGCATCATTCATTGCGCGCAAACCAGTCAGCCCCTGTGCTCGTTGGGCGACGCCTGCACCAGGTACCAGACCCTGGAGTCCTCGCGCACAACCCTGACTCTCACTGCACCACCTGGGGTCCCCTGCGCTAGGTACCTGACCGCGGCATCCCCGAGCGCAACACCTGCCACCCCTGCGCCACCTGGGCGGCCCCTGCACCATATAACACACCCCAGCATCCCCGCGTGCAACCCCGAAAGTCCTTGAGCCACATATGTGACTCCTGTGCTAGGTACCAGTCCCTGGCATCACCGCGCACAACCCCGGCATCCTCTGCGACACCTGGGCGTCCACTGCGTTACCTGGGCAGCCCGTGCACCAAGCACGAGACCCCGGCGTCCACGTGCGCAACCTTGGCAACCCCTGCGCCTCTTGGGTGGCCTTTGCACCAGTACCAGAATCCAGCGTCCATGCATGCAACTCCGGCAGACCCTGTGCCACCTTGGCGGCCCTGCGCCAGGTACCAGACCCTGGCAATCCCGCGCGCAAACCCAGCATCCCCTGTGCCACCTAGGCGTCCCTTGGGTCCCCTGGGCGGACAATGCGCCAGGTACAAGACCCCGGTGTTACCGCACACAACCCCGACAGCCCCTGCACTCCATGGGCGAACCGTGCGCCAGGTACCAGACCCCGGAGTACTCGCGCACAACAATGGCAGTTCCCGTGCCACCTGGGCGACCACTGCACCAGGTACCTTACCCTGGCTTCCTCGCGCGCAACCCCAGCAGGCTATGCGACACCTTGGTGGCCCTTGCACCAGATATCAGACCCCGGCGTCCACACGCGCAACCCCGGCAGTTCCTGCGCCAACTGGGCGACCCCTGCACCAGGGACGTGACCCTGGCTTCCCCGCCCGCATCCCCAGCAGGCCCTGTGACACCTGGGCGGCCTCTGAGCTAGATACCAGACCCCGGTGTGCCTGTGTGAAACCCCAAAAGTCCTAGAGCCACCTGGAGGGACCTTGTGGTAGGTACCAGACCCCGGCGTCATCGCGAGTCACCCCGGCAGGCCCTGTGCCACCTGGGCATCTCCTGGGCCAGATACCAGACCCCGGTGTCCCCGCGTGCCACCTCAGCAGTCCCTACGCCACCTTGGCGGCCCCTGCACCAGATACCAGACCCCGGCAACCCCACACACAAACCCGGTAGCCCCTGTGCCACCTGGGCTTCCACTGCGTCACCTAGACATCCCCTGCGCCAGGTACAAGACCCCGGTGTTACTGCACGCAACCCCGGCAGCCCCTGAGCCACCTTGGAGTCTTCTGCACCCTGTACGAGACCCCGGCGTCCAAGTGCGCAACCCCGGCACCCCTGAACCACATGGGCTGCACCTGTGTCACGTGGGCGGCCCCTGTGCCCAGTACCAGATGCCGGCGTTACCGCGCTGCACCCCGGCAGTACCTACGCAACCTGGGCGATCCCAGTGCCAGGTTCCAGACCCCGGCGTCCCCGCGTGCAACCTCGAAATTCCTTGAGCCACCTGGGGTCACCTGTACTAGGTACCAGACCCGGTGTTACCGCGCGCAACCCCGGCAGCTCCTGAGCCACCTTTGAGGCTTCTGCACCCGGTACGAGACCCCAGCGTCCAAGTGCGCAACCCCAGCACCCCTGCACCACCTGGGATTCACCTGCGTCACGTGGGCGAGCCCTGCACCAGGTACTAGACGCCAGCATTACTGCGCGCCACCCCGGCAGTCCCTGTGCTCCCTGGGCGATCCCTGCACCAGGTGCCAGACCCTGGCGTCCATGTACGCAACCCCGGCAGCCCCTCGCCACCTGGGTGACCCCGGTTCCAAGTACCAGACCCCGGCATGCCTGCGAGCAAACACAGCAGCCCCTGTGCCACCTGGGCGGCCCCTGCATCACATGGGCGGCCCCTGCCTCACCTGGGCGGGCCCTGCGCCAGGTATCAGACCCCGGCGTCACCGCGTGCAACCCCGGCAATTACTGTGCCACCTGGGGGGCCCCTGTGCTAAGTACCAGAATTTGGCGACCACGCGCGCAACCCCGGTAGACCCTGTACATCTTTGGCGGCCCCTGCACGATGTACCAGACCCTGGCGTCCCCGCGTGCCACCCCAGAAGTCTCTGTGCCACCTAGGCAGCCTCTGCATCACATGGGGCGGCCCCTGACCAATTGGGCAGCTCCTGCGTCAGGTACCAGACCCTGGCGTCTCCTCGCGCCACGCCAGCAGTCCCTGCGCCACCTGGGCAGACCCTGCACAATGTACCAGACCCTGGCGTCCACGCGTGCCTCCCCAGCAGCCCCTGCATTCCTTGGGCCTGGTACCTAACACAGGGCCCCCCCAGGTGGCTCAAGGACTTTCGGGGTTGCACGCGGGGACGCTGGGGTGTGGTACTTGTTGCAGGGGACGCCCAGGTGGCGCAGGGACTGCTGGGGTTGCATGCGGGGAAGCCGGTGTCAGGTCCGTGGCACAAGTGTCGCCTAGATGGCACAGGAACTGCCAGGGTTGCGTGCAAAAACGCTGTGCTCAGGTACCTGGCGCAGGTGTCCCCCAGGTGGCACAAGGACTTCCATGGTTGCACAGGGGGATGCTGGGTATGGATACTTACGCAGTGGCCCTCCAGGTGTTGCAGGGCCTGCCAGCGTGGCTGGTGGTGAAGCTAGGTTCTGGTACCTAGCACAGGGGCCCCCCAGGTGGCTCAAGGACTTTCGGGGTTGCACGCGGGAACCCCTGCGCCAGGTACCTGACCTCGGCGTCACCACGCGCAACTCCGGATGCCCCTGTGCCACCTGGGCGGCCCCCACACCATTTACCACACCCCAGCATCCCCGCGTGCAACCCCGATAGTCCTTTAGCCACATGCATGGCCCCTGTGCTAGGTAACAGACACCGGTGTCACCGACGCAACCCCGGCACCCATGAGACACCTGGGCGGCCCCTGCGCCATGTACAAGACCCCGGAGTCCACGTGCGCAACCCCGGCAGCCCCTGCTCCTCCAAGGCGGCCCCTGTGCCATGTATGAGACCCCGGCGTCCCCGCGCGCCATCCCAGAAGTCCCTGTGCCACTTGGACGGCCTCTGTATCACATGGGCGGCTCCTGCACCCCCTGGGCGGCTCCTGCACCAGGAACCTGACCTCGGCGTCCACGCGCGCCACTCCAGAGGCCCTTAGCTATCTGGGAGGCCTCGGCACTCGGTACAAAACCCCGGCACCCAAGTGCGCAAACCCGGCCCCCCTGTGCCCCCTGGGCTGCACCTGTGTCACCTGGGCATCCCATACGCCAGGTACCAGACCCTACCGTCACCGCGCGCAACCAAGGCAGGCAATGCGACACCTGGGCAGCCCCTGCGCCAGATACCAGACGCCGGCGTTCCCTTGTGCAACCCCGAAAGTCCTTGAGCCACCTGGTGTGCACCTGTGCTAGGTACCAGACCCCGGCAACATTGCGCGCAACCTCGGCAGTTCCTGTGCCACCTGGATGACCTCTGCACCATGCACCACACCCCAGCATCCCCGCGTGCAACCCCGAAAGTCCTTGAGTAACCTGGAGGGACCCTGTGCTAGGTACCAGACCCCGGCGTCACCGTGCGTGACCCCGACAACCTCTTCGACACCTGGGCAGCCCCTGACATTATATGAGACCCCGGCGTCCACGTGTGCAACCCTGGCAGCCCCTGTGCCTCCTGGGCGGCCCCTGCGCCAAGTACCAGACCCTGGCATCCCCGCGCGCCACCCTAGCAGCCCCTGAGCCACCTTGGCGGCCTCTGCACACGGTATAAGACCCTGGCGCCCAAGTGCTCAACCCTGGCACCCCTGCGCCACCTGGGCTGCACATGCATCACCTGAGCGACCCCTGCGCCAGGTACCAAACGCCGGCTTACCGCGCGCCTCCCCGGCAGTCTCTGCGCTCCCTGGGTGACCCCTGTGCCAGGTGCCAGACCCCGGCGTCCAGGTACGCAAACCCAGCATCCCCTCGCCATCTGGGTGCCCCCAGTGCCAAGTACCAGACCCCGGCATTCCTGTGCGCCACCGCAGCAGCCCCTGCGAAACCTGGGCGTCCCCTGCAACAGAAGGGTGGCTCCTGCACCACCTGGGCGGCCCCTGTGCCAGGTATGAGACCCCGGCGTCACCGCGTGCAACCCCGGCAGTTCCTGCACCACCTGGACGGCCCCTGCGTCAGGTACCAGACCCCGGCATCATCTCGCAAAAATCCAGCAGCCCCTGTTCCACCTGGGCGTCCCCTGCGTCCCCTTGGCGGCCCCTGCGCCAGGTACAACACCTGGGTTTTACCATGCGCAACCCCTGCAGCCCCTGCTCCACCTGGGCGGCCCCTGCACCATGTAACACACCCCATCGTCCCGGGTGCAACCCCGAAAGTCCTTGAGCCCCATGCGTGGCCCCTGTGCTAGGTACCACACCCCGGCGTCACTGCGTGCAACCCCGGCAGCCTCTGCGACACCTGGGCAGCCCCTGCGAAACCAGGGCGGCCCCTGTGCTAGGTACCACACCCCGGCGTCACTGCGTGCAACCCCGGCAGCCTCTGCGACACCTGGGCAGCCCCTGCGAAACCAGGGCGGCCCCTGTGCCATGTACGAGACCCCGGCTTCCGCGTGCCGAACCCCGGCTGACCCTGTGCCTCTTGGCGGCCCCTGCGCCAAGTACCAGACCCCGGCGTCCCCACTCACCTCCACAGAAGTCCCTGTGCCACCTGGGCGGCCTCTGCATCACATGGGCAGACCCTGTGCCACCTGCGTGTCTCCTGCACCATGTACCAGACCCCGGCGTCCACGTGCGCCAACCCTGCAGCCCCTGAGCCACCTGGGCGGCCTCTGCACCTGGTACGAAACCCCAGCATCTCCACCTGCAAACCCGGCAGCCCCTGTGCCACCTGGGCATCCCCTACGTCCCCTGGGCGACCCCTGTGCCAGGTACCAGACCCCGTCATCCTAGCGCACAACCACGGCAGTTCCTGCCCCACCTGGGTGACCCCTGCGCCAGGTACCTGACCCCTGCGTTCAGCGCGCAACCCCGGCAAGCCCTGCAACACCTTGGCAGCCCCTGCGCCAGATACCAGACCCCCGCGTCCCCATGTGCAACCCCGAAAGTCCTTGAGCCACCTGGGGGGCCCCTGTGCTAGGTACCACACCTCTGCATCACTGCGAAACACCCCGGCAGGCCCTGTGCCACCTGGGCGGCCCCTGCACCACATACCAGACTCCCGAGTTCTCCACGTGCAACCCCGGCAGTCCCTGCACCACCTGGGCAGCCTCTGCGCTAGGGGTCATACCCCGGTGTCCCCGTGAGCCACCCCGGCAGGCTCTGCGCCACCTGGGCGGCCCCTGCACCAGGTACCAGACACCACCGTCCCGGCGCACCACCTCGGCAGTCACTGCGCCACCTGGTTGCCCCTTGCGCAAGGTACCAGATCCCGGCGTCTGCGCGCGCAACCCCAGAAGTCCTTTCGACACCTGCGGTTCCCTGCGCTAGTTACCAGACCCCGGCGTCCTCGCGCAAAACAATGGCAGTTTCTACGATACCTGGGCGACCCCTGCGACAGCTACCTGACCCCAGGGTAACCGCTCGCAACCTCGGCAGGCTATGCGACACCTGGGAGGCCCCTGTGCCATATACAAGACCCCGGCGTACCCAAGGGCAACACCGAAATTCATTGCGCCTCCTGGGGGACCCCTGTGCTAGGTACCAGACCCCGGCATCACCGCGAGCCACCCCGGCAGTCCCTGCATCACCTAGGCGTCCCCTGCACCAGGTGCCAGACAATGGCATCACCGCGAGCCTCCCTGGAAGGCCATGCGACACCTTGGCAGCCCCTCCACCAGGTACCAGACTCCCGAGTTCACCGCGTGCAACCCCGGCAACCCCTGCGCCACCTTGGCATCCCCTCCATCAGAAAGGCGGTTCCTGCACCACCTGGGCTGCACCTTGTCCATGTATCAGACCCGCGCGTTCCCGTGTGCAACCCCGAATGTCCTTGAGCCACCTGGGGGCCCCTGTGCTAGGTACCAGACCCCGGCCTCACCGCGAAACACACCGGCAGGCCCTATGCCACCTGGGTGGCCCCTGTACCAGATACCAGACTCCGGAGTTCCCCAGGTGCAACCACGGCAGTCCCTGCGCCACCTGGGTGGCCTCTGCGCTAGGGATCAGACTCCGGTGTCCCCATGTGCCACCCCGGCAGGCGCTGCACCACCTGGGCGGCTCCTGCACCAGATACCAGACCCCGTCATCCCCGCGTGCCACCACGGCAGTCACTGCGCCACCTGCATTCACCCATCGCCACGTACCAGACCCCGGAGTCCTCGTGCGCAACCCCGTAAGTCCTTGCGCCACCTGCAGTTCCCTGCACTAGGTAACAGACCCCGGCGTCCTCGCGCACAACAATGGCAGTTCCTGCGCCACCTGTGCGAACCCTGCGCCAGGTATCTGACCCCGGCATAACCGCGTGCTACCCCAGCAGGCTATGCGACACCTGGGCGGCCCTTGCGACAGCTGGGAGGCCCCTGCGCCATGTAGGAGACCCCGGCGTCCACCTGTGCAATCCCGGCAGCCCTTGTGCCTCCTGGGCGGACCCTGCGCCAAGTACCAGAACCCAGATTCCCCGTGTACCATCCCAGAAGTCCCTGTGCCACATAGGCAGCCTCTTCATCACATGGGCGGCCCCTCCACCACCTGGGCGGCTCCTGCACCATGTACCAGACCCCGGCGTACACGTGCGCCACTCCAAAGGCCCTGAGACACCTGGGGGTCTTCTGCACCCTGTACGAGACCCCGGCATTTAGTGCACAACCCCGGCCCCCTGTGCCACCTGGGTTGTACCTGCATCACATGGGCGGCCCCTGTACCAGGTACCAGACCCCGGCATCATCCCGCACAAACCCGTGCCACCTGGGCATCCCCTGAGTCCCCTGGATGGCTCCTGCAACAGGTACAAACCCCGGTGTTACCGCGCGCAAACCCGGCTGCCCTGTGCCACCTGGGTGGCTCCTGCACCATGTACCACACGCCAGTGTCCCCGCGTGCAACCCCGAAAGTCATTGAGCCACCTGGGGGCCCCTGTGCTAGGTACCAAACCCCGGCGTCACCGCACGCAACCACGGCAGCCCCTGCACCTCCTGGGCAGCCCCTGCAACACCTGGGCGGCCCCTGCACCATGTATAAGACCCCGGTATCCACGTGCGCATCCCCGGTAACCCCTGCACCTCCTGGGCGGCCCCTGTGCGTAGTACCAGACCCCGGCATCCCAGCGCGCCATCCCAGCAGGCCCTGTGCCACCTGGGCAGCCTCTGCATCACATGGGCCGCCCCTGGGCCACCTGGGCGGCTCCTGCACCATGTACCTGACCCCGGTGTCCACGCGTGCCACTCCAGAAGCCCTGAGCCACCTGGGCGGCCTCTGCACCCGGTATGAGACCCCAGCGTCCAAGTGCGCAACGCCGGCCCCCCTGCGACACCTGGGCTGCACCTGCGTCACCTGGGTGGCTCTTGCACCAGGAACCCGACTCCGCTGTCCCCGCGCCCACCCTGGCAGGCTATGCGACACCTGGGAGGCCCCTGTGTCAATTACCAGACCCCGGCGTCCCCTTGTGCAACTCCGAAAGTCCTTGAGCCACCTGGGGTGCTCCTGTACTAGGTAAGAGACCCCGGCGTAACCGCGAGCGACCCCGGTAGGCCCTGTGACACCTGGGCGGCCTCTGCACCGGTACGAGACTCCGGCGTCCAAATGTGCAACCCCGGGAACCCTGCGCAATCTGGACTGCACCTGCGCCACCTGGGGTCCCCTTCACTAGGTACCAGACCCCGGCATTCTCGCATACAAAAATGGCAGTTCCTGTTCCACCTGGGCGACCCCTGCACCAGTTACCTGCCCCCGGCATCCACGTGCGCAACCGCAGCAGCCCCTGCGCCTCCTGAGCGGACCCTGGGCCAAGTACCAGACCCCGGCGTTCCCACGTGCCACCCCAGAAGTCCCTGTGCCACCAGGGCGGCCTCTGCATTACATGGGCGGCCCCTGCCCCACCTGGGCGGCTCCTGCACCATGTATTAGACCCCGGCGTCCACGCGTGCCACTCCAGAAGCCCTGAGCCACCTGGGCGGCCTCTGCACCCGGTATTAGACCCCAGAGTCTAATTGCGCAACGCCGGCACCCCTGCAATACATGGGCTGCACCTGCGTCACCTGGGTGGCTCCTGCACCAGGTATCAGACCCCGGCGTCACCACGTGCAAACCCGGCAGTTCCTGCGCCACCTGGGCGTCCCCTATGCCAGGTAGCAGATCTTGGCATCCCCGGGCGAAAACCCGGCAGCCCCTGTGAAACCTGGGGGTCCCCTGCGTCCCCTGGGTGGCCCCTGCACCAGGTACAAGTCCCTGGTGTTACTGCGCGCAACCCAGGCAGCCCCTGCACTCCTTGGGCGACACCTATGCCAAGTACCTGACCCCGGTGTCCCCGCACGCAACCGCGGGTGCCTCTGCGACACCTGGGTGGCCGCTGTGTCTCTGGGCGGCCCCTGCCCCAGGTACCAGACCCTGCCATCCCCGCGCGCCACCCCAGAAGTTCCTGTGCCACCTGGGCGGCCTCTTCATCACATGGGCATCCCCTGTGCCACCTGGGCAGCCTGTGCACCATGTGCCAGACCCCGGAGTCCCTGCGCACAACCCTGGCAACCCCTGCGCCACCTTGGCACCCCCTGTATCAGAAGGGTGGCTCTTGCACCACCTGGGCGGCCCCTGAGCCAATTATCAGATACCGGCGACACCGCGTGCAACCCAGGCAACCCCTGCACCATCTGGGCGGCCCCTGCGATAGATGACAGACCCCAGTGTCACCGCGCGCCCTCCCGGCACAGGGGTCTCCCAGTTGGCGAAGGAACTGCCGGGGTTGCACGCGAGGACGCCAGGGTCTGATATCTGGCGCAAGGGCCACCCAGGTGTCGCATAGCCTGCTGGGGTTGTGCGCGGGGAAGCCGGGGTCAGGTACCTGGTGCTGGGGTCTTCCAGGTGGCACAGGAACTGCCATTGTTGAGCGCAAGTACGCCGGGGTCTGGTACCTGGCGCAGGGGTCACCCATGGAGTGCAGGGGCTGCCGGGGTTGCGCACAGAAACACCGGGGTCTTGTAAATGGCATATTGTTCGCACAGAGGACCCAGAAGATGCCTAGGTGGCAAAGTTGCTGCCGGGTTTGCGCGCATGATTGCCGGGGTCTGGTACCTGGCCCAGGGGCCGCCAAGGTAGCACAGGGACTGCCGGAGTTGCTTGCATACATGCCGGAGTCTAGGACTGGCGCAGGGTCCGCCCAGGTGGCGCAGGGCCTGCCGGGGTGTTTCGTGGTGAAGCCGGGGTCTGGTACCTAGCACAGGGCCCCCCAGGTGGACTTTCGGGGTTGCTAGTGGGGATGACGGGGTCAGGTACCTGGCGCAGGGGTCGCCCATGTGACACAGGGGCCACCTAGGTGTCACAGGTCCTGCCAGGGTGGCTCGCGGTGACGCCAGGGTTTGGTACTTAGCCCAGGGGCACCCCAGGAGGCCCACAGACTTCCGGGGTTCCACGCGGGTACGCCTGGGTCTGGTATCTGGTGCAGGGGCCGCCTAGGTGTCGCAAACCCTGCAGGGGTTGTACGCGGTTATGCCGGCGTCAGGTACCTGGCACAGGGGTCGTGCAGGTGGCGCAGGAACTGCCATTGTTGTGCGCGAGGACGCCGGGGTCTGGATCTAGCGCTCGGAACCGCAGGTGGTGCAAGGATTTCCGGGGTTGCGCGCGAGGATCCCGGGTTCTGGTACCTGGCACAGGGGGCATCCATGTTGTGCAGTGACTGCCCAGGTGGCGCGCGGTGACGGTGGTGTCTGCTATCTGGCGCAGGGGCCACCCAGCTGGCACAGAGCCTGACGGGGTTGCACGCAGAGACACCAGGATCTGACCCCTAGCGTAGAGGATGCCCAGGTGGCGCAGGGACTGCCGGGGTGTTTCGTGCTGATGCAGAGGTCTGGTACCTAGCACAGGAGCCCCCCAGGTGGCTCAAGGACTTTCGGGGTTGCACGCGGGGACGCGGGGGTCTGGTATATGGCACAGGGGCTGCCCAGGTGTCGCAGGGCCTGCCAGGGTTACGGGCGGTAACGCCGGGGTCTCATACTGGGTGCAGAGGCCGCCCAGGTCTCTCAGGGGCTGCTGGGGTGGCACGCGTGGATGTCGGGGTCTAGGGCATGGTCAGCCCAGGTGGCAGGGGCTGCCGTGGTGTTTCGCGGTGATACCAGTGTCTGGTACCTAGTACAGGGGGGCCCCAGGGGGCTCAAGGACTTTCGGGGTTGCACGCGAGGACGCCAGGGTCTGGTATCTGGCACAGGGACCACCCAGGTGGTGTAGGCGTTGCTGGGGTTGTGCGCGGGAACGCTGGGGTCTGGCATCTGTCGCAGGGGCCACCCAGGTGGCACAGGGACACCGGGGTCTGGTACATGGTGCAGGGGCCGCCCCGGTGGTGCAGGGGTTGCCCATTTGATGCGGAGGCCGCCCAGGTTGCACAGGGACTTCTGCGGTGGCACTCAGAGATTCCAGGGTCTGGTACGCGCAGGCCAGGTACGCGCAGGGTCTGGGTGGCGCAGGGGCCGCACAGGTGATGCAGGTGCAGCCCAGGTTGTGCAGGGGTGCCGGGGATGCGCACTTGGACGCCGGGGTCTTGTTCCAGGTGCAGAGGCCGCTCAAGTAGCTCAGGGGCTGCTGGGGTGGCGTGCGGGGACGCAGGGGTCTGGAACTTGGCCCAGGGGCCGCCCAGGAGGTGCAGGGATGCTGGGGTTGCCCACGTGGACCCCGGGGTCTCGTACATGGCACAGGGGCTGCCAAGGTGTCGCAGGGCCTTCCAGGGTGGCTCGCGGTGATGGTCTGGTACCAGGCGCAGGGGCCGTCCAGGTGACACTGGGGCCGCCCAGGTGTCGCAGAGAGTACCAGCGTTTGGCGCGGGGACGCCGGGGTCTGGTACGTGGCGCAGGGGTTGCCCAAGGAGCGCAGGGGGTGCTGGGGTTGCGCGCGGTAAACCGGGGATTTGTAACTGGCTCTGGAGTCGCCCAGGGGACACAGGGTCCACCAAGTTGGCGCACGGACTGCAGGGGTAGCACGCGGGGACACCGGCTCTGACCCCTAGCGCAGAGGCCGCCCAGGTGGCAGGGGCTGTCGGGGTGTTTCGCGGTGACGCCGGGGTCTTGTATCTAGCACAGGGGCCCCCTGGTGGCTCAAGGACTTTCGGGGTTGCACGCTGGGATGCTGGGGTCTGGTATCTGGCACAGGGGTTGCCCAGGTGGCGCAGGAACTGCTGTGGTTGTGCGCGAGGATGCCGGGCTCTGGTACCTAGCACAGGGGGCCCCCAGGTGGCGCAAGGACTCCTGGGGATTGCGCGCGAGGACGTCGGGGTCTGGTACCAGGCGCAGGGAGCGCCCGGGTGGCACAGTGACTGCTGGGGTGGCGCTTGGGGACGACGGGGTCTGTTACCTGGCGATGGTGCAGCCTGTTGCAAGGGGCTGCCAGGGTTGCGTGCGGGGACGCCGGGGACTGGTACCTGGAGCAGGGGTCGCACAAGGAGAGCAGGGAATTCCAGGTTGGCACGTGGTAATGCTGGCTTCTGGTACCTGGTGCAGGGGCCGCCCAGGTGACGCAGGGGCTGCCGGGGTGGCGCAAGGAGACGCTTGGGTCTGGTACCTGGCACAGGAGATGCCCAGGTGGCGAAGGGGCCATTCATGTGATGCCGTGGCCACCCATGTGGCACAACGAATTCTGGAATAGCCCGCGGGGACGCCGGGGTCTGATACTTGGCGCAGGGGCCGCCCAGGTGATGCAGGTGCAGCCCAGGTGGCGAAGGGATGCCGGAGTTGCGCACTTGGACGCTGGGGTCTCGTAAAGGGTGCAGAGGCCGCCCAGGAGGCGCAGGGGCTGCCGAGGTTGCGCACGTGGACGCCGGGGTCTCTTACATGGCGCAGGGTCGGCCCAGGTGTCCCAGGTGCTGTCCAGGTGTCACAGAGGCTGCCATCGTTGCACGCAGTGACGCCGGTGTCTGGTACCTAGCACAGGAGCCACTCATGTTGCTCAAGGACTTTCGGGGTTGCACGCGGGGATGCTGGGATATGGTACATGGAGTAGGGGCTGCCCAGGTGGCACAGGGGCTGCCGGAGTTGCGCGTGGTATCACCGGGGTATTGTACCTGGTGCAGGGACTGCCCAGGGGACGCATGGGATGCCCAGGTGGCACAGGGCCTGCCGGATTTGCGTGTGATGATGCCGGTTTCTGGTACCAGGCACAGGGGCCTCCCAGGTGGCTCAGAACTGACAGGGTTGCAAGCGGTGACGCTGGGGTCTGATATCTGGCACAAGGGCCACCCAGGTTGTGCAGGAGCTGCCCTTCTGATGCAGGGGCCGCCCAGGTGGCGCAGGGGTTGCTGGTGTTGTGCACAGGGAGGCCGGGGTCTAGTACATGGTCTAGGGGCCGCCCAAGTGGCCCAGGGGCTGCCCATGTGATGCAGAGGCCGCCCAAGTGGCACAAGGACTTCTAGGATGGCGTGCAGGGAGGCCGGGATCTGGACCTGGCCCAGGGGCCACCCAGGTGACGCAGGGGCCACCCAGGTGTGGCAGAGAATACCGGGGTTGCGTGCGCGGACGCCAGGGTCTGATACCTGGTGCAGGCGTCGCCCAAGGAGCGCAGGGGATGCCTGGGATGCGCGCGGTAACACCAGGGTCTTTTACCTGGCTTAGGGGCCACCCTGAGGCGCAGGGAATGCCGGGGTTGCACGCGGGGATGCCGGGGTCTGGGACATTGTACAGGGGCCGCCAAGGTGACACAGGTGCAGCTCAGGTGGCGCAGGGTTGCCGGGGTTGCACGCGGGGATGCCGGGGTCTGGTACCTAGCGCAGGTGCACCCAGGTGTCGCAGGGCCTTCCGGGGTGGCTTGCGGTTATGCAGGGGTCTGGTACCTAGCACAGGAGCCCCCCAGGTGGCTCAAGGACTTTCGGGGTAGCACAAGGGGACGCCGGGGTCTGGTATCTGGTACAGGGGCCGCCCAGGTGTCGCATAGACTGTCGGGGTTGCGTACGTGGACGTCTGGGTCCGGTACCTGGCGCAGGGGTCCCCCAGGTTGCGCAAGGACTTCCGGGGTTGCACGCGGGGACGCCGGGTTCTGGTACATGGCGCAGGAGCCGCCCAGATTACGCAGGTGAAGTGCAGGTGGTGCAGGGGTTCCGGGGTTGCGCGCGGGGACGCGGGGTCATGTCCTGTGACGGACCAGCTCAGCCGGAGAGCATTGAGACCGACGGGACAAGGATTTCGGAAGGTGGGCAAGGAGTCGGCGATGAGTGACAAACAGACAAACAACTTAAGGAAGTTGCATCTAAGTGTATTTTTGCAAAGCTTTAGGCAAGGATTTTATACACAATGATTAGGGAAACAAAATACATCAACTGATTGTTGTTCATGCTTGTGGTTTATACAATCTTAGTGATTTTTCAGAAATAACAGTGCAAAGCTATGAGAGCAGATAATCGTCAGAGCATTTGGCATAGTGTCATGAGCGGCTGCTAGACGTAACAGAGCAAATCGTCAGAGCATATATCTCATTTGGCATAATGCCGTGGGTGGCTGCTAGACCTGGTTTTGGCACTTGGATTATTTATGATGAGAACTGGAGTTATGACTACAGAGCAAGAGTTTAAAGTTTAACATAGTGCCTTTTATCACTTTCTTACTATAAACTTTTATAATTTCCTTTGTTCTAAATTTCTAAATCTCTT
>PVJS01004574.1:0-68490 GCA_004027185.1 Glis glis
TAGCTGAGGCTGGCCGCGAACCCGGATCCTCCCGTCTCAGCCTCCCAAGTACTGGGATTTCAAGTGTGCACCACCACACCTGGCTAGACCCTGTTTTTTTACAAAAGAAAGGAAGGAAGCAAGCAAGGGAGGGAGGGAGGGAGGGAGAGGGAGAGGGAGAGGGAGAGAGAGAGAGAGAGAGAGAGAGAAAGAAAGGAAAGAAAGGAAGGAAGGAAGGAAGGAAGGAAGGAAGGAAGGAAGGAAGGAAGGAAAGAAAGAGAAAAAAGCCATGAAGCCAGGCGTAGTGGTGCACGCCTATAATCCCAGTACTTGGGAGGCTGAGACAGGAGGATCGTAGGTTCAAGGACAGCCTCAGCAAGTAGTGAGACTCTCATCAACCTAGAGAGACCCTGTTTCAAAATAAAAATAAAATAGGGCTGGGGGTGTAGCTCAGAGGCAGAATGCCCCTGGATTCAATCCCCAGTACCACAATAAAAAAGAAGGAAGGGAGGGAGGGATGGAAAGAGGGAGGTAGGGAGGGGCTGGAAGTATATGTAGCTAAGAAGTATAATGTACCTGGGTTCAATCCCCAGTACAAGTAATAATAATAACAATTATTATTATGATGCCATATTTTGCTATCTCATCATACCCAAGCTACATATTTTAAGAGCAGTTATTTTCTCTCCTTTTATATAGAGACTATTACAAACTTTTAGTGATTTATGTTTGTGTTCCTTTCCCCCTACCAGGCAAAGATGAGTTTTGTTTATATACACAGTGCTTGGCACATAATAGATACTCAATAGTGGAGGAAGAAAGGAAACAAGCAAGCAAGCAATTGACTCATCAGGGTGGGATTGACATGGGAGACACAGAAAAAGGCATAGACCAGATGAATTGTAAGATTATTGCTATCACCATGTGGGCTATTAAGAGCAATCAATGGAAGAAAACTAAAGACTGACATCAAGACATATACTACACATTCAAATTTTTCTCTGTATAAATATAGTAAATTACATACCATTTTCATTCAGAGTAAAAGCTTAAAGGGGTTTGTTTAAAGTATCAAAAATATTTATTAAGCCGGGCGTGGTGGCGCACACTTGTAATCCCAGTACTTTGGGAGGCAGAGACCGGAGAATCCGGGTTCGCGGCCAGCCTCAGCGCTCTCTCTCTCTCTCTCTCTCTCTCTCTCTCTCTCTCTACCTAGTGAGGCCCTCCGCAACTTCATGAGACCCGGTTTCAAAATAAAGTATAAAAAAATAGGGCCGGGGGTGTAGTGCGGAGGTAGAATGCCCCTGAGTTCAATCCCTGGTACCGCAAAAAATATATATATATTTATTAAACCCCAAGTTAATAAACCTCTCTGAATAGACCTTGCATGACAATTAGAGTCAAGATTCTAGGACTGAAAGTGAGCAAAACTCCTCTTACTTCACCTGAATCTCCATCCTTCCCCTTTCAGTCTTCTTTTCTGAGTATGGTACTTGTTTCCTGAGCTTGAGCCGAGAGCCAGATGTGACCATGTATGCTCTGATCTACTCATCAATCTTGCACTTGCTAATGTCACCTCAAGAGGCTGTAGTCAGACATAAGGCCATTGTGTGAAGACAGCAGGTCTGAGAGAAAGACAGACATTGCAACCAATGATCAGAGTGGCCCTGATTCCCCAAAACTGACAATCCCAGACTGAAATGACAAGGAAGATATACTGTAATTTCACCTGATAGTATGCACAAAAGTTGAAGTTTCTGAGTTACAAGTTGATCTATTAATTGTTAGAAAATAATGTGTAATCAGAAAATCCAGAGCAAGTAGCAGATATAACTCAGTGAATAAAATTCTTAATCATACACTTATATTTTACAATTTTTGTGCTGAAAGAATATTAGAGATCATGTTCAAATCCCCAACTTTACAAAAGGAGGGAAGCAAAGTTCTGAGATTTTTCTTGGTTTACGATTTTTGAGTTTAATGCCCCAGAATGGAATCCCTAACTCCAACTCAAATGCTCTCTTCTTCCCACCCATCTGAAATAATTCATTAATTATGAATCACTTGAAAATACACCCTAAAAATACTTATTCAGGATTCGAGGGGCAGAGTAACTTAAGAGTCTTGTAAGCCTACTTTATGAAAGTTTTCTTTTATTCACATCAAAAACATTAACTCTATTACAGTTAATTGTTCAAAAAAGCCAGTTCTAGTACTAGGTAATACCCATCATTATTTTAACATTATAAAACTACTTACACATAATTGTCACATTCAATACTGCCTCATGTTTTACATGTAGCCTTTCAGACTTCCTAAACTTTATATACTAGATTGCTGGAAACATACTTGTATTTCCTCCTTCTCTAACACTTTAAAATGGTTATGTTGCAGAAGAGTAGGAGGTGGAGTGATTTTTTGATGGGATATCATTTACCAACATCTCTTGTTTAACACGAGCACTAGCAAAACCATCAAATCCAATTGAGATTTTAAAAAGTAAAATCCCAAACAGACTATAATTAGAAAAGAACTCTACAAAAAGAGATCCTTAACTTGGATTATTTTCTTCCTTGATATACTTTGTCGTCTAAAACCCCCATTTCATTCTCTTCCATATGTCTCCTCTTTTCTCCCTTCAACTTCTCACACACACCCCAACCATAGAGGCCATTTACCAACAGATATCCTTAGGCTCTAAAATCCTATCAATTAGGATGCTATAAGCAGCAAGTAACTTAAATCCCTTGCTCAAATTACCTTAAATAAGAAGCAACTGTATTATCTACATATCCAGAAATAGAAAAGGTTCCAGGTAGCTCTGGTGAGCAGCTCAGTGATGTCCACCAAGAACCAGGCTCTTCCTATCTGTCCACTCTGTCTTCCTAGGTACACCTCCCTCACAAGTTTGATTCCTTTCAGCATTTTAAAGTAGCATTGACTGCTACTAAGAGTTCTAGGTTTGCTTATTAATAATGGTTACAGGGAGGCAGGAAAGTAATACAAGTACCTTCCAACTTGGCAAACTTAGATCTTATGCTTGTTCATGGACCAATTGCAACCCACAGGGGACTGTCACTACTTGACTGGCTTAAAAGCTAATCAATAAAGATCCCTGTTTAAGCCTGGAGAGAGGGTAGATAATTTATCAGATCCACAATGCTGCTGTCCACCTAGAGATAGGTCATGGATTGCACTTGACTACTTTTGCCTTAGTAATAGTTAAAATCTATATACAAGCAGTCAGAAATCCAAGCTGCCCTAGATACAGCTAGGAAATGCCCTCCTTCAAACTTGCAAAATGATACAGCAGCTGGGGTGAGAGAGAAATTGGCGTAAGTTATTGTAACTATTTGCATGTGATTTCTGTTTGTGGTTGGCAGAGCTCCTTCTTCAATTTCTTGGGGGGAGGGGGCTGATGAATCCTGTTTTGGGGGGTTTGTGTAAATCAGCATTGCACATTAGAATATTGACACCATCAAACCACAAGCATACAGACTTTTGGGGGGTAGAACCTGGACTTAGGTTTCCTTTAAAACTTTCTGTGTGATACTAATATACAGCCAGGACTGAGAATCATTACTATACTAAATATCCTGATGACCTGAATAGCTTGACTGGTATCCTTGAGTTTTCTAGTTATAGCCCCATACTTTGAATTTGGTTTCTTTGAAATTGACCCAGGTGACTTAAAGTATAATCCATTTAAATAAAATGTTATTTGTGATATGATAACAACCACAATGTGAAGTAAGGATGCTATGTCAGCTTCCTTTTAGAGAATGCTGTTCAATCGATGGCTGCGTGTCTGAACCAAAATATTATATAGGCATGAGGATTTCTGTATTGCTTTCTATCTATTTCTGGGTGTAGTGTATTACATACATTGGCAACATTTCATTTTTATATTGTAATGGGATCTCCATAGGCTTATATTGAAATTGGTTTTCTGCCGTAATCTCACATTTTAACAGCCTCTATAGACCTGCTCAGGAACTGACTCAAAATTGTTGTGAAGAATATTTGGCATCATAATTTATTTTTTTAAATTATACAAATGCTTCTCCCTCCCCCTTCCACCAACCATAAGAGATACTGAAGCATCATTATAACTGTAATGGAAAGTAAATACTTGACATGTTCAACACTTATTTTACAAAAGCTAGAAACTATTTTATTTCCTCTTGAGTGCAGAGTCTTCAGTCATCCTCAGAGTTTTGATAGGATTTTGACACCCTTTTCAAATGACGGTGGAAAGCAATTTTTATCACTTGTTTCCTTTGAAATGAATATGAAATTAATACTATAGGCACCAGAGCTATTCAAAGCCCCTATTGGAGACCCTCTCCTTGTCACATGCAGGCTGCCTCCTGATTGGCCAAGCCCACTCATTTCCTCAAATTCACCCATCAACCACCCCCCCAATGCATTATCAACAACCTTAGAGCCCATGGGACCAGAAGGGAGGTGGCCACCTTCTCCTTCCGGCCATCGTCTCCTCTGTGAAGTCTCTCCAGGCACTTCTTGATCCCACAGCATCTCTGGGGCTCTGCAGAGGTTCAAAGTGAGAGGTACCACTTACTAGCCATAGAATTTTTTTTTAAACTTCACAGCTATAAATCAGCATTTCTTCATCTGTAAAATACAAACTTTACCTCCCAGTGCCCTCAGGAGGAGGAACTGAGATTATCTATGGACTGCGCTCACTCGGCACAGCTCAGGCCCATAGAGAGGTCTCAGATGTTAGCTGCTGTTAACACGTCATAGCAGCTGCTGGTTGTCATCACCCCCATGGTGGTTAGTCTGTGGGCATGTCTTGCATATTTTTTATTTTTCTTATGTCTCTTTTCTTCTTTCCATCCCCATTGCTGCCACCCTACTTCAAGCCTAATTATATCATACCTACAGTAACTATTGCAGTAGTATCCAAAGATGTCCCCTTTTCCTGCTTCTAGATGCTGGCTTCTCCTGTAGCAAGGGGGAAAAAAACCTGTCTACTTTATCATGTCACTCAAGTGTCTTCAACATGATCCCTCTCACCTCTCTGCACTCTACTTGTAGCTCCAAAATTACTTTCTTGACTCTTCAACACAATCCTTCCAAGTGTTGTTCATGCCCAGGCCCTCCTGTGAGACTTTCACCAAGAACCTCAAGTTGAAGTGAGAGAACACAGATGCAGACTAGCACGAAATGATTCTGTTGCCCAAATGTATTCCCTTTCTCTTAGTACAGCTCTTATCACCCCTCAGAACCAGAGGTCTGCAGAACACACTTTGAAAAATGCTCTTTCAGGAAAGTGATACAGCTAAATCACAGGATTCTAATATGGTCCTTCTTGTGGCTCCCATGCCCTCAAGAACAAAAAGCTTGTGGCTTGGGGGTCAGGAGAGGGGTGCTCAGCCAAGTCTACTTTAAGACCTTCTTCATAAGCTGAGCTTCCAGGAGTCTGCATATCCGTCTTTCCCTGATCTCTGAGGAGTGAGTTTTAGGAGACATGATGACATTGACTGTGACATTGTCAAGCAATGGCATCTGACATCTCTCTGATCTTTCAATAATACAGCAGGGGCGTGGGCTTCCCCCAGTCAGTCTCCAAAATCCCCTCTCCCACAGCCTTCTCCGCATGAATATTGCTTGTTGCTTGGGTTTGAGGTGATTCACCCGGTTGCTGCTCCAGGATGCACCAAACATTGGTTCTATAGTTATGCCATTGTCATTATCACAAGGGAATCAGCCCTAGAATGAAGAGCAGAGAGATGGAAAGAATGTGTGTCCCTGATGCTATTGTTAAGCCTTTGATTGCCACGTCTGAAGCCTTCTCTACCTCTGAGCTTCCAATCTCAGTTTCTTGTTCTTTGTGACCAGGGGCATCCTGGCCAATAGGATTGGCTAGGAGATTGCCTAGCCATCTCCTAGAAATATCTCCTTCTAAAACATACACAGCCATAGAACTGACCTTTCTTTACAGGCTTCAGAACATAGTACAGAAAACCATCAGGCAAACCACTGGCCACTGCTGCCTCCCAAGAACAGCAGCAGAATGTCAGGTGCACCTGCCCAGCTCCCTCCTCTCAGGTGCAGGAACTGCATCAATACCCCCAAGGGTGAGCTGGGTGGAATAGTCCATGGCCTGTGCTCTGTGGATCTACTTGTGACTACAGACACAAGTAGGCAGTCCTACTCTCAGACCGAGTTTGCTTTATGAGACCACCAAAGCCTGGCTTTATGCTACATCTCCAACCATATTCCTGATGTACATCAATTCTGTTTTGCACTTATTGTTATTTATCTATGGGAATACTACTCATCCCTCTGCGAAAGATGGTTACAATTCCAATATTTTCTTATCTGAGAATCAAAATGCTCAAAGATGTGCTACAGTAAATGTGTCTTATAAAGATATGAGTTGCAATTTTGTTCTCCAAATCACAAGTTTTTAAACTCCATTATAATGATTATGACCTTTCATTTGAAACGTTCTTGAGATTTTTTTAAAAAGCCATATCCATATGATTAAATGTAAAGAGAATATTCTAATTCACCTTCAATAGGACATGAGGGTCTAATAAAACAAATGTTCTGTAGATGTGAGAAAATTCAAATTATTAGTGCCTTTTTCAAATTTTTTATTAAGGTTATATTGAGTTTTAGCATTGAGTTGTAAACTATTCCTATAACACAAATGCAAAACCTCATCAATTTTGACTGCATGAGAATACAAATTTTCTTCTTCCAAGTATCTTAATGAATAATTAATATCATGTTCAATGATCTGGCTGCAAGCACCAATCAGATGGCCAAAATAAATTGGATTTGTATTGAAGAAATTGTTCCCCATGCTCATCATAAAGATTACTGTTTCTTTTAGGGAAAGCCTATAATAGTTTGAAATAAACCCTGTTGGAATACCTCTTTGCTATCTGCATGAATAATCATTCCTTTTTGAAACTACTCTGTTACGGAACTAGCTGATCTTAAAAGCCTGTTTGTAAAAGATAATTGCTAATAACAGCAGAAATTAAATTGATTTTTATGGAATAAGGTACACATTTCCTTTTCCTTCTCTTCTGAACACATACTTCCAGTGCTTTGTATCTAAGGAAAGCCCTTCTTAGAATGTTTGACAAAAGCCCTGCTCAGTACACTTTCTAATCCCCCTGTAGTTTCTATGGGTGGCAAGAAAACTGTGGAAGTGCTGACAAATGTGATGTAGCCTTCAGAGCTATGAGTTTGGAAGAATGAGTGGTCACCAAGTTTCATTGCAGAAGTCTGAAAAGTATAAACTGTCAAATCAGAAGACTGCACAAAGCTCATTTCATTGACTCATCCATCTGGTTTTTGAATCCTCATTACAAAAAGTACCATCAAGTAGACATTTTTGTCAGAAGTATACATGAGAGACACAAAAGAACCCAGAGCCCACCTTCTTTTATTGGGGACATGGTGGTGTTTGGTGATGATAATAATAATAAAACCATTGAGTAAGCAAAGCAATTTGGAGGTAGTAGAGTGAGTGAGATGTGTTTATAGAGAGAGATAGAGGCATGTCAATAGAGGTAAGTATAACTCATATTTGAGCTAAATATACAGTTTTTAAATCTAGTTACTCGGAAATCATAGGTGCCGAATGCTCTTTGAGCAAACATACCCCACCAAATACTATAGGATTAATACAGCAATTCACACAATTAACTAAATAAATAATAATGATGTTGAACTGCTAATTTTAATTAAAATAAATTTTGTTATAAATGCATTATAAATATCGAGTTATTATAGTTTAAAAAGAAAGGCAACAATGAATTATGAAGCAGTGTGTCTTGGACTTTCCTGTGTATTCCTAATCTTTACCTATAAGTATGTACAATAGGAGTTCTGCCATGCTGTCCATTGCTGAATGCCATTTGTTAAATTACTACTTCTTGGTAAGCTGATAAGTGCACATATTTTAGTTTATGAATACTGAAATTTAATAACCCTTAATTCAGACACCTTCTGTTACTAACAAATATAAAAGCCAACGGAATTGAGTTTTCTGAGTAAAAAAGGGCGTGAATTTTGCATCTGTTTTTGAACCATCAGGAAGACCTTTGTGACCTGCAGTAGGCCACAAAAAGTGGTTTGATCACAATTGTAAACACAGCCTGTTCCATAGTGATCTTAAATTTAAAAGTCAGAACTCCCCAAAGATGAAAGGACTTGCTGTCTTCCACTTACTTCTATCCACAAATCTGAGCTGTCACAGCCTCAGGCTGAATAAAACTACACTAAACCTCTTCCACATGGCAGCCTTTTAATTAAAGAAGGCTGATTTTTGTCCCTATGAGTCTTTGCACCTCTAGGCTAAGCATTCACATGTCTTTGGGCATGGCTTAGAATTCCATCATGTCCTGGTCGCTCTCTGCTGAAAGCAAGTCTTATAGTGAGATTGAATAACTGGAAAGAAGAACAGAGAGAAAATACTTGGCAGAGAAAGTAGAATAACCAAAGGTACAAACATAGGAAAAGCACCTGGAAAGCACAGGATAGAGGAGAGTAAGGGGTAATCATTGAGGCAGCGAGCAGATTGGCCTGCCAGGAGCCTGGTCCCTGGGAGGAACAGAGGAGATGGTGCTGGCAAGCTAGGCTGGAGCCAGACGGTGTACTGCCCCACTGAAGAGTTTGGACTTTACTTGTGTTTGGGGAAAAGCCAAGAAGTCTTTTGAATGCAGGAATAAAATTTTCAAAGTAGTATTTTAAGAACATTAAATCTGACAGCAATCTAAGGCTAGCCAAGAAACAAGACATTTGGTGAGACGAACACAAAGCATTAGTAATTATGGACTTGGCTCTGGAGCCAAATAGCCTGATATGGAATACCTGCTCTGGAAATTACTGTGTGAACTTGGGCAAGTTACTCAGACCACGCCAAATCTGTTTCCACAGCTACAGGGTGGACATGAAAAGAGTCCCTCCTTTCTAGATTGGTTGTGAGGATTAAATGGGTTACTAGGAGCAAAGCATTTGGTATGAGCCAGGCATGGTGGCACACACCTGTAATCCTAGTACTTGAGAGACTGAGACAAGATGGTCACAGATTCGTGACCAGCTTCAGCAACTTAGTGAGGACCTCTACAACTTAGTGAGACCCTATTTCAAAGTAAAAATTAAAAAATAGGGCTGGGGTTGTAGGTTGGAGGTAGAACTCCCCTGGGTTGAATCCTCAGTACCACATAAAGAAAAAAGAAAGAAAAAAAGGCATTTGGTATGTGACACATAATAAAGACTTCAATGTTAGCGTGTGTTATTATAATCTTTATTATTATTATAATTACTAACAGGCCATACTGAGTATAACAGGAGGTCCTGAACTAGGTAATAGTAAAGGGAAGAGAAAGGAAGGGACATATTTGAAAATTACTGTGAATGAGATTTCTTACCCTCCTCTGTAGACTTCCTTTGTCTTCCTTCCCAATGCTAGTCAAAGACATGGGTTTGGCCCTTTCATTTAAGCTCTGAAACAAGACAAGATGCCTACTCTCACCACTTCTATTCAACATAGTATTGCAAGTCCTGCCAAAGCAATTAGGCAAGAGAAAGCAAAGCCATCCAAATGGAAAGAAGTGAAATTGTCACTGTTTGCTGATGACATGAATTTATATATGAGAATTCCTCAAGAGCCCACCAGAAACACCTGTTAGAACTAATAAACAAATACAATAAAGTTGTAAGATATAAAATCAACACACAAAAATCAGTAGTGTTTCTATAAACAACAAACTTTCTGAAAAAGAAATCATGAGAACAAGAAGCCTCACAATAGCTACAAAAATAAATACTTTTTTGTGGTACTGAGAATTGAACCCAGGGGTGTTCTACCTCTGAGTTACACCTCCAGACCCATTTTATGTTTTTTTTTTCTTATTACGGTACCAGGGATTGAACCCAGGGGCATTCTACCTCCAAGCTACACCCCTAGCCCCATTTTTTCATTCTTTATTTTGAAACAGGGTCTCACTAAGTTGCTGAGGCTGGCCTTGAACCTACAATCCTCCTGTCTCAGTCACCCAGGTACTGGGATTGCAGTCATGTGTCATCACACCAGCTCCTAGGAATAAATTTAACCAAGGTGGTAAAAGACCTGTACACTGAAAACTATAAAACATTGACTTAAAAAATTGAAGATGACACAACTAAATGGAAAGAGCCTTCATGCTCCTGGATTGAAAGAAATGATATTGCTAAAATGTCCATATTACCCAAAGTGATCTATGGATTTGGTGCAATCTCTATCAAAAATCCCAATGTAATTTTTCATAGAAGTAGAGAATCAATCCTAAAATTCAACTAGAACTACTAAAAATCCTAAATAGCCAAGGCAATCATGAAAACAAAGTTGGAGGCATCACATGACCTACTTTCAAACGGTGGCTCCTCCCTGGCATACATGGGCTAAACCTATCTGAAGTTAAAAACGGCATAACTAATGCCGGGCGTGGTGGCACATGCTTGTAATCCCAGTACTTGGGAGGCTGAGACCGGAGGATCCGGGTTTGCAGCCAGCCTCAGCTACTTAGTGAGGCCCTCCACAACTTAGTGAGACCCTGTTTCAAAATAAAGAATAAAAAAATAGGGCTGGGGGTATAGCTCAGAGGTAGAATGCCCCTGGGTTCAATCCCCAGTACCACAAAAAAAAAAAACAGAAAAAAGTCATAAGTAAAAAATGTACTTAATACACTTAACCTACTGAATACTATAGCTTAGCAACACAGCATCAGTTTTTTACCCACTTGATCACCTGCCAACTGAAGGTGTATTCACTGCTGCTACCCAGCATTGTGAGAGTATTGAACCACCTGTTGCTGGCCTTAGAAAAGATCAAAATTCAAAATATAGTGTCTACTGGATACATATTGTTTTCACACCATCATGAAGTTGAAAAATCATAAGTCAAGAAATGTTTGTATACTACAAAGTGTTAATAACCAAGATACCATGTTCCTGGCATAAACAAACACATGGATCAGTGGAACAGAATAGAGAATCCAGAAATGAATCCACACAGGTACAGTCAATTGATTTTCAACGAAGCTGTCAAGAAGATACTATGGGAAAAGGAAAACCTTTTTAATAAAGGGTATTGGGAAAATTGAATATGCACATGCAAAAGAATGGAATTGAACCCTTATCTCAAACCATATACAAAAATCAACACAAGATGGGTTAAAGACTTAAATATAAAACCTAAAATGATAAAACATTAAGGAAGAATTACATGGCATTGATATGGGTGATGATTTGTTAGCTTTGACCCCAAAAGCTTAGGTAACAATAGAAAAATGGGATTACATCAAAATAAAAAGCTTCTTTACAGCAAAAGAAACAACAGAGTGAAAAGACAGCCTATGGATTGGGAAGAAATACTTGTTAGCCATGTAGCTGATAAGTGGTTAATGTCTAAAATATATAAGGAACTCAGATGACTCAATATCAAGAGAAGAAATAACTCAATTTAAGAAATAAGCAGAGGGCCTGAATAGACATTTCTCAAAAGAAGACACGCACATGGTCTAAAGATACACGAAAAGGTGCTCAACATCACCAATTATTAGGGAAAGACAATTTAAAGCCATGATGAAGTATTACCACAGATCTGTCAGAATGGCTATTATCAAAAAGATGAAAGCTAACAAGTGCTGGTGAGGATGTGGAGAAAAGGGAATCCTTGTACACTATTGGTGGAAATATAAACTAGTGCAGCCATTATGGAAAACAGTGAGGCGTTTCCTCAAAAAATTAAAAATAGAACTGCCATATGACTCAGTAATTCCACAACTGGGCATTTAACCTGGAATGTCTAAAATCAGTATGAAGAGATATCTGCACTCCCACGTTCACTGGGGCATTATTCACAATAATCAAGTTACAGCACCAACCTAAGCGCCCATCAAAGATGAAATGAAAAAGATAATGTGGTACGTACACATGAGAATGTAATTCAGCCTTTAAAAAGAACACTTGCAACAGCATGGATAAAATTGGTGAACATTATGTCAAGAAAAAAAAGGCACAACAGGACAGATATTATGTGCTTTTACTTATACATGGAATCTTTTTTCCCCCATGGTTCTGGGGATTGAACCCAGGGACATTCTACCTCTGAGCTACACCTTCAGCCCTATTTTATTTTTTGTTTTGAAACAGAGTCTCACTAGGTTGCTGAGAGTCTCACTGTGTTGCTGAGGCTGTCCTCAAACTTCTGATCTTCCTGTCTCAGCCTCCCAAGTACTGGGATTACAGGCACACTCCATCACACCTGGCTTATACATGGAATCTTAACTAGCCAAATTCATAGAAGCACAGAGGAGAAGAGTGGTTACCAAAGACTGGTGGTTGGGAGCGTGCGGAGATGATGGTCAAAGGGTACAAAGCCTCAGTTAGGAGAAGTAAGTTTTGTTTGTTTTGAGGTCTATTGCACAGCATGGTAAATGTAGTAAATAATAACTTAGTGTACATTTTTAAACTGCTAAGAGAGTGAATTTCAAATGTTCTCACTACAAAAATTAACTTTTTGAGGAGATAGGTATGTTAATTAGCTTGATTTAATTATTCCACCTTGTATATATAAATCATAACATCACTTTGTACTCTATAAGCATAGACAACCATAATTTGTGTTTTACAGTTGAGATGTAGGTTTGAGTCCAAGCACATATGAGAGTATAAAGTCATGAAAAAACTTGTTTGGGAGAGAGGGAATGAATTCCATTTCTACCCATAAATCTAAATAGACCCATTAACTTTAGACACTTTAGAGAAAGGGTTATATCTACACAGACTATACCCCTAAGCTTTACACTCACATATAAACTTCATGATTATCCTGAATCCTATATTTACCTCTTTCAGCTGTTCTCAGAATCTAAAGTCTTCCTTGAGCTGTTGACAAAAATACTGAATTTAGCTGAGTGTGGTGGTACACACCTGTAATCCCAGTACTGACAAGAGGCTGAGACAAGAGGATCACAGGTTCAAGACCAGCCTTCGCAACTTAGTGAGACCCTGTTTCAAAATAAAATTAAAATAGGACTGGAGGTGTAGCGCAGAGGTAGAATGTCCCTGGGTTCAACTCCCAGTACTGCAAAAAAAAAAAAGTTGCTATGCCTCCCAGTGCTCTTTTGTTTAAAATGTTTAAAGTTTCAGGTTTTGAACTAACTGGGTTTAGGATTCTAGAATATTCTCAATTAATTAGATAATTTAATTTTCAACTTAACATGTGGAAATTAGAGTTTAAATTATTTAAATTAATTTGTTAACATCCAATCTGTATTTTCTCATTCAGTAAGACAAAAATATTATACATACAAACTTCCTCAACTAACCTGTGTCTCCTTATCATCCACATACCTGATCCTTTACTGTTAAAAAGAATTAAGTTTATGTGATCTAAAAATTAAAAGGAAGGATACTAATGAGTTAATTATGTTCAATTCCTATAATATCAAAACTTTTCTACCCTTTATACTCAAGAACCAAAATAGCATTCAGAGAAATAGAGTTGGTATTAATTAGTTTGTGACACTATGTAGTTGAGGAAATTGCAGGAGGGAGGAAAAACCTTGGACTTACCATTTAGAAATGTCAGTGAAAAGAGAATGACCTCACTGAGCTCCAGGAGGAAGGAGAGGAAGTCTTGTGTTGACTTGAGGAAAGCTATCTAATAAGAATACCAGACCTCTTAATGTGTGGGAGGATTTAAAATGTTTACTTATACACATTTGTTCTATTTGAATATTATGTGTTATCAGTATACTGCAGATGTTTCACTATACTAGTGACTGGCATCTGTTTAAAAAAAAATAGACATTCCAACCACTATTCTGACTTGAAAATGCTGAGAGTTATTCCCACCAAATTAGCCCCATGCTCTCTCCCGTGTCCTCTCATTTTAATTCATATTTTAGATTCATATGTTAACTGGGTCTCCATATGCACTCCCCCTACCATACTGCAGCCTTCTTTGGACACCTTTTATTCCATGCATGTGCCAAGCCACGTGTCCATCACACATCATAGACTTTATAGTGAGTCAGCACAAAATGACATAAGGCAACATCTAACGGATGCGTCTCATCAGTGAATAAAAGCCTGTGCGTGACTTGTAGCTACTCCACCCTTTCCCTCTTGCTGTCCTATAGGCCCTGCCTTTGTCAATAACCATAGGGCTTCTACAAATAAGGGTCTAGAATCCTTGGAACAGGTCAATGATGTCAAAACTTGCCTTAAGCAAAGGCTAGAAGTAACTTCAGCTCCTAAGTACTAGATTTTCTAACTTCATAGAGGCATCAATCCATTTCTGGGATTTTTTTTTTTTTTTGCAGTACCAGGGATTGAACCCAGGGGTGTTCTACCTCCACACTACACCCCCTGGCCCTATTTTTTATACTTTATTTTGAAACCAGGTCTCACGAAGTTGCGGAGGGCCTCATTAGGTAGAGAGAGAGAGAGAGAGAGAGAGAGAGAAAGAGAAAGAGCTGAGGCTGGCCGCGAACCTGGATCCTCCGGTCTCCGCCTCCCAAAGTACTGGGATTACAAGCGTGCGCCACCATGCCCGGCCCATTTCTGGGAATTTTAAGTCCAGGTGGTAGTACAGAAAGGCCATATTGCCTCGGTGAAATCTGGGAGCTCTACTCAGTACTTGGCCAACTTCGCCCTTCTGAGACATGAAGCCAGGTACTGAACCCAGACTTGAAAATAAAATATGCATAACAATAGAATCTAACTCATTATGGATTCTTTTGATATTCAAGATCACACACATAAAATGCTTAGCATAGTACCTAGCATAGAAGTGCTCAGCAAATGTTAGCCATTATGGTATCAACAAGAGATGGTCAAGGAATTACACATACATTGTTGATAATATCCCTCCTTCCCTATTTCTTCAACAACACAACAGCAGTTATTTTCGTCACCTGTCAAATGGAAAAACACAAACCTAAAAGGGATAAAATGATATACCCAGGCTTATTTCATAGCTGGTAAGTGGTATTCCTAAGGATCATGCCCAAGTCTGTCTCCAGAATCTAGACCAATATAAATGGTCAAATCCACAATTCATAGCTAATAATCACTGGTCTCTCCCCTGGAAAAGCAAATCAGAATAAATACTCACATACATAAAAGGCCCCACATTTCCTCTCTTTCTCTCCCCCTCTTTCCATCCCTCCCTCACTCCATTTTCCTCTTTCTCTAACATACACAAACACATATACATATGCCACAAATAAAAAGTAATAAACTCAGATTAATGACATGCTAATGTCACAGTTACCGGTGAGACTACCAGATATTAACTAACTAGAGCAAGAGATTTGGAATGTCTGTCAACAATAAAAAAAGCTTTGGCAGAAAAAAAAATTGTTTCCAGGGGTATAACAAAGTAATATGATGACCAAAGGCCCAGATACAATTTTTCCTTTTTCCTTTATACAGCAAAATCCTTTTTAGGAGACTGTGCAGTATATTCCCCAAACTTTAGAAAAGAGACAGTCAAGCTTGACAAAATGCAGAATATGGCAACAAAGATGATTAACTTTTCATGTAGGATCTACTTTCCTTCCTATAAAACTCAATCAAAGTTAGAGAAGGGATGTGTTCAGTACCTGAGGGATTTTGGTGTCAAAAGTGAGCTTAATGAGGTGGATCAAGATCTGAGACATCAAAATGAGATTTTGGCAATTCATAAGAAAAAATGGCCGGGCGTGGTGGCGTACGCTTGTAATCCCAGTACTTTGGGAGGCGGAGACCGGAGGATCCAGGTTCGCGGCCAGCCTCAGCTACTTAGTGAGGCCCTCCGCAACTTTATGAGACCCGGTTTCAAAATAAAGTATAAAAAATAGGGCCGGGGGTGTAGCGCGGAGGTAGAACACCCCTGCGTTCAATCCCCGGTACCGCAAAAAAAAAAAAAAAAAGAAAAAAGAAAAAATGCCTGACCATTCATATATCAATGTACTGGGAAGGCCTGTAGAGGAATCCTACAATCTTCTTCAACCTGGAAGTACCTGCTTGTCCTTGTATCAGGCTGTGCTGGTGAGGTGAGGATAGGGTGCCTTGCTGCTGTTTCCTGGGATACCTAAGGAGTCAGGCATCAGAAGAGCATCCCATTGAGTGGTCAGAAGAGCTGCGCTCTCAGGAGGATGGTGACTGATGAGGAAGCTCACACCTTGGGAACCCAATGGACAGTCAATGCTCACACTGGTTGGTGAGACCTTTGAGGAACTGGGCCAGGTCACTTGGGTCCTGAGAGAAGAGTGACGGGAGGAGAAGTGCCAAGAGAAAACGTGTAACCCACAGACCAAGGATTTTAGAGTTAGACTGATGCAAAACACTCTAGCCTTTCCAGCCCCCACTCCTACTGCTTAACAGAATGGCTATAGAAATTAAGGACTCTCTAGGTAATATATAACATGCACACAGACCAGGCAACCTCTACACCCTGCTACAACATGTAAGGAAGGGGAAAACATTTCAGCATTCCTATGACAAACCATAAAGTAGGTCCTCCAGGACTGGTTCTCTCATGCAATTCTCCCTATAATCCTGTGAAGCTCAAAAAGTCTATTCCTTGGCCAAAATTTTTAAAAAGCTAGAAAAATATTGAGCAAAAAGTTGAACCCTTATCTGTCAGACTCCAAAGTCTATATTCACTGAGATAAGTCAGGTGTGTTTTTAAGTCCCTGGATCACTAGCCTGTGCTTACACTAACATATATGTTTCTGCTCTTTCTTTCTACTTGAGGCCCAAGAAAAATAGGTAGCAAAGGGAAGACTATGTTAGAAGATGAGACACAAGGCTTTTTGACACAGATGGAAGTTCTTGAAAGTACTCGGGTTTTTAAAGTTAGCTCTCCTGGGTGTTCTTTTTAATATGCATGTCACCGTTGATGAGGTGTCAGCAGGAAGGAATCATAGAATACTTACGGCAGACATCTGAAGAACATAATTGCCCCAGCTGACATGTGTGACTGCTCCTTCATTATCATGTCAAGAGGACAGTTCTGCTTATAAATTGTTTGCAGTGAAAATAAAATAGGAAGCACTTGCTTAAAGTTTATTATAGCCTTTTAGAGTAACATAATTATAATTATAAAATGTTCTTCCTTGGTGTGAACATTTCACTTGTTCTTCAGAAGCTTTCTTTTAAGATCAGAAAAGAAAATGTTATATTTGGTAGGAGATGTTAAGCATGGAAGTTCCATTCATGGAAACTTCAGTTAAGTGTTCAACCAGATTCTCTGGAGGGCATTAAAGACAGAGCCTGCTGTGCACTCTTGCAGACTAAGGACATCCTAGCATGTTGCCTGGCTGCAGTTCCCCTGGGATATCAACAACACAAACTAATCTTCAGGACCAGCATCAATCTGCAGTAGAATATAAAGTAAAAACTAATGAGATTTATTACACTCAGCCAGGACTGCTCTAACTTCCCAGCAAAACCAGCCAAGACAGGAAGTAGCTTCCACACTTGTTAAAGTGAAAGACCCCTAGAATGGGTAACCCCCAAAATCAGACATTAGCTCCTTAGTGTGACTCAATTTCAGATTGCAATTGTCCCCCAGTATCTGTGGGGGATTGGTACCAGAATCTTCAGCAGATACCAAAATTTGTTGATATTTGTAGTATTTGCATATAGCCTACACATATCTTCCTGTATACTTTAAATCATCTCTAGATTATTTATCATAACTAATACAATGTAAATGCTGTGTAAATAGATGTTGTACTATTTAGGGAATAATGACAAGAAAAAAGTCTGTATATGTTTAGTGCAGATGCAATTTTTCCCAGTATTTTTAATCCATGGTTGGTTGAATCTGAGGATACAGAACCCACAGATACAAAGAGCTGAATGTGTGTTAAGTATCCTTTCAATCTTGGGGGCTAAAATATTCCTGGAGACTACTTTATCCAATGCCTCATTTTATAGATGAAATAACTAAGTTCTGAGCTATTATACGCCTTTTCTGGGGTTAAACTACTAATAAGTTATAGAACCAAGAAGCAGACCCAGTACTTTTAACTCCAGGTCCAATCACCTTTCATCTAAAGATCATGAATCACTGGATACCTGGAGAAGAAAAAGGAATCAGGTGAAATTTGTCTTTGATTCCCTTCACTTGAAAAGTATTTAGCTGTGTGACCAAGTGGATAAAATAGGTGGCATAAAAACATAGTAATCTTCATAGAATTTTCTAGCCCCTTGCCTTCCATAGCATTTTTATTCTCTTGTTTTCATATTTTGAAGAGGAAGGTAGATCTTTAAGGAAGAATTATGTAACCCACCACAAGTTTATACAATGACCATTTCCCCCAATTCTTCCCCCCAAAAGATCTGAAGCCATTTTACAACAACTATAAACTAAAAATGAAAAAATAGAAATTTCAAGAATATCCAGATTTTTAGAGGATTGTGAGATGCAAGATCTGAGTTGCCACTAATAATAAGAAATACAAAATATCATCATGATCCTCTGGTTAAAGTGATTGCCTACGAAAATGAGGTGATAATTTAATTTTACCCCAAGACTATTTCAGAGCCGGTCCCAAGTATATAATTGGATAAATACAGCTACCAGCTAGAAGAATTCTCACCTTTGTTCTCTACTTCATAGAATGAAAGCTGTTGGGTAAGAAAGATCAAGGGGAAACCTCTGAAGCTACCCTAGTCTTGACCAAAATAATGTCAGAGACAATATTATATTCTCAGAGGAATTTCAAAGATTAGCACTCCCCTGCAAGAGTTAAAAGAAACTGGGGTAATAGTCTCAGTCATATCTCCTTTCAATGATTTGGCACCTGAGAAAATCAGATGAAATGTGGCAGATGGTAGTTGACTACCATAAGCTTAACCAGGTGGGAGCCCCAAGTGCAGGTGTGATTTCCAGATGTAGCATCTGTATTAAATCAGAACAATATGGCCTCAGGCACTTGCTCTACAGCTATTGATCTGGTGAATGAATTCTCTATCCCTTCAATAGAGAGGACCAAAAGATATTTGACCCTATATGGCAGGCTAAGAATTATACTTTAATAATCCTATTAAGGACAAAACTAACCCTTCTTTGACCTATCAAAACATAATCCACGGGGACCCTGATCATCTTGATATTACATATAATGTAGGGTTCCTCTATGTTGATGACATCATACTAATTGTATTAATGTGGTCTGTACTTAGGATGCCTAGAAAGATACATCTTGGTGAAAGGTATAAGAAAAGTCCTATGACAATAGAGGAACCTCCCACATCAGTGAGATTTTAAGGAGTGCAGACTCCTGGGGCATGCCACACATCCCCTCTGAGGTAAGAGATATGTTTCACTGCTTACCTCCAATACTGAATGTTTAATGGTCTCTTTGGATCTAGAAGGGCATATATATCACACTGAAAATATTAGCAGCATATTTCACACCTGCCCCATGTATCAGGTGACTTTGTTTTGGGTGAGACAAAGCAGACAATGGTACAAGTTCACTTACTGTTCAGGTTGTATGAACCAGAAGATCTAATGTCACTAAAGGTATCTGTAACAGGATAGCAAAGATGTCTAAAATCTTTGGTAAGCCCAAACAGGAAAGGTACTATACAGGTCCCTAGTATACTGGAGTAGCTTCTGCAGGAGAAAATTACTCATCATTTGAAAAGTAGCTCCTAGTGTGAAGCTAGGCCTTAATAGAGATACAGCAGGTCCAGAAAGTATGATTAAACTAGTTGAACAAAGAACCTAGGGCTCATGTCCTTGAACTATTACACTAATACCTCTCCTTTAACTCACAACCTTGGCCTCACTGGGGATTTCTGTGATGAACTAAAGGTGGAAGGGTTATGTAATAATCAGTGTTCCACCAAGAGTGTGAAAACACCTGTGGAGATTACCAAGCCTCTCTCCTTGACCATTCAAGTGTTTGTGCAATGAGCCAATGAGTATAGTAGTCATGATAACAAGACCGGAGGCTATGTAGGAGCTCTGCAATATGGTCTACCTCTAACCAACGATGACCTACCCTCTAATCGCTAGCCTTTGATATAGCACCATCAAGGGGCAATAACCATCCTCCTGGGGTAACACTGATTACAATATAACTCGTTCACCCTGGAGAAGGCAACAGATCAGCCTTACTGAAATAGGCACATCCTTCAGATATGAGTTTACTTTGCTTATTCTCAGAGTCTCAGCCTTATCTTCTAAGGGCTCACAGAAGGTCTAATGAGATGGGTCTAGTGACAAGAGCTCACAGAAGGTCTAATGAGAGGTCAACATGGGATTCCAAACAATTTTGTCCCAAACTGAGGGGCTCAGTCTACAGCAAAAGAGGTATAAAGATAAGCACATGAAAGATATCTTATCATGTGCTCTATCCTCCAAGAGAAGGCAATCTAATAGAATGGTGGAAGGTCCTTTAAAGGCTCAGGGAGGTGGACACCATTATATACTACCCTGAAGAGTTACATACCTCTTCAGGAAGAAACATGTATCCTTCCAGATGGCAGCAGACAGCCCTCAACTATCAGCCATTTTTAGAAATTGTCTCCATGAAACAGATCTGTTCACCAAGGGTATGGCTTCTTCCCAGGGAGGCAGTGACTGACTGATACAGGGATATAAATGATCAGGCTCCTCATCCCAGCTCAGAAAAGTTCTGAAGGGCCTTTGCATCCTCAGAGTTCCCTATAGGGAGGATGGGGCCTTTCCTGGGACTGTATCACAGCCCAACTTCTCTGCCCAATGCTAGTTCCTTTACATTCTTTCCTTTCCAGAGAGATGGTAATCCTTTCCAGAGATGGTGATCCCAAAGCACTGCCTGATAAACCTCCTACACGCTAATCTCTATCTCAGAGTCTGCTTCCCAAGGAAGCTGCCGTGCAATACTTACTTAAGACACCAGTCTGGCAATAAACACTTGTGAGGTTTTATTCAACTGAATATACTTATGGTGTTCTTTCCCTAATGGCTCAAGTACATGAGCCTAAGAATCAAGAGATGGAAGTCACAGTGGCCCCTCTCATTATCTGTCTCTAGGAACCCATTGGGAAATTTGTGCTACTGGACTAGAAATTCTAGTTTAGGGTAGGAAGTAGGAAGCACTTCCATGAAAGTACACAGTACGGATTCTACTGAACTTGGAGCAGTGACTACCACCTAATCAATATGCTCTTCATATCAGTATACCAGCACACACTGGAGGAGTAACTGAAATGGCAAAACAATTACATGTGGAGCTAAGTTTGTCCCTACCCAATGGGAACAGAGAAGATCATGTCTAAACTCCAGAAGATTCTCTGAAGCACTTTTCTGTGCTTCCATAGTCAACAATATCAGTATAAAAGGGCAGTTGTAGCAACCATGGTTAAACAAAGGCAAAGAAACTAAAGGCTCAAACCCCTAAGGGATGAAGGTCTGTGTCATCTCACAGGCCAACCAACCCAGAACAGCCAAACGCTGACAGGCTAAAAGAAACAGGTGGTGGAAAGGGATATTGGGAATATCCACTAAGGCTTCAGGAAAGCCACTATAATGAAATTGAATCTGGTTTCACTGACCCTCTTGCCTTGGGTCACCCAGATATTGCAGCAAGCCATCACCTTGAAAGGGACTTTATGACTGATTAAACTTGTAATTCCTCTCCCAGGAAAGAATGGAGAGAATAATGCTCGCATGCACATACATGCATACACACATAAACACACATACACAATTTTTCCCTTTTGAAATTTTGGAGATGGATATCATGGAGGGTATGATCTGTGTGATGCGAGTGGGAGGTGGGAATTGATCAGGTGCCACCCAATTCTTAGTACCTTCCATCTCTCCCAGCTCCTCAGGCTTTCTTATCTGCATTTGCATTTTGACAGTGTCTCACCTCACACCTATGTCCTGCCTCTTTCCTTTCTTCTATATGCTGCCCTTCCAAATCTGCTATAGAACCCTAATTGATGCACACATGTACAAATGCACAATTTAAAAAGGTGGGGAAGTTAACTCCCCATGGGTTTAATCTTTTGACCAAAGAGAGACAAGAGTCAATAGATGAATTCTTCCTCTAGCTCCCCTTTCCCACCCAGTGACAGTCCTGAGACATAAACAATTTCTATAAGATGTGATCCCATAGTAAAAGAATTAATTGCACAGGTGGTGAGCTTGGTGACACATCTTCATAGGGTTTCTCCCTCCCTGTATATACTACTCACCCTTGTTCCCTCACTCAATCTACCTGAGATTGTATTTCCTAATAAAATAAAGGCACAGAAGTCCTCTGCCTATAGCTCTATTTTCTTGGGGACTAAGAAAGGCTAAGACAGCCATTGTTCATTTTATTATTGCTTTTATTACCACCTCATAGATTTATTGAAAGCACTATAATTACTAATGCATTTAAAGTGCTTAGAAACAATGCCTAAACATTAGCTAATATTAACATTGCCATTATCTATGTATGTTATGGTTTACATCTGTAACGACCCCAAAAGCTCATGTGTCACAGGCTTGGTCCAGCAAGCAAGGTCCAATGCAGCAAGGTCCAGAGGTGGAACTTTGAGGAAGTGATTGGATCATGAGGGCTCTAACCTTGGCAGTAGATTAATCCATTGATGGATTTACATAATTAGAATGGACTACTGGGGACTACTGGGAGGTGATGGAAACTATAGGAGGTGAGATGAGTTGGAGGAAACAGATAACTGGGGATGTGCCCTGGAAGGGTATTTCTTGTCCCCAGCCCCTTCCTCCCTCTCTCTCTCTCTCTCTCTCTCTCTCTCTCTCTCTCTCTCAGCTTTCTGGCTGCTATGAGGTGACAGCTTTGCTCCACCACACCCTTCTACCATGAGGTACTGCCTTACCACCAGCCCAAAAACAACAGAGCCAGCTGACCCTGGGATGAAACCTCTGAAACCTTGAGCCAACATCAATCTTTCCTCTTCTAAGTTGGTTTTCCCAGGTAATTTGTCCCAGTAATGACAAGTTGACTAACACATTATTGTTACCTTCCCAGCCTGATTTCCTGTCCCCTTCGAACTTTTTATTCCATAAAAACTGAACTTGTCTATAAATGAGAGGATACATTCCAACACGTTCCAGCCCTTTCTGCTCTGCAGGGTCAGAGGTGGAGGAAAACACTGCAACTGACAAGAGAAGGGAGCAGGGACCCAGGCTGAATTGTTTAAATGTTCAGACTGTCCCAAATCCCATTCCTATCTCTCCCTTCAGAACTCAGGCAACACTACTCCTTGTCTAAAAAAAATGTTACTTTTGATTTTATGGTGCTCTATCATATTTTACTTATTTACACAGGTACATATACACACATGCACACATATTTAAATATGTTTTGTCTTGCTATCAAGACTGAAGGACCTACTTGAACACCCTCCTGAGGGCCCAGTTCAGGTAGAGCATGTGCTAGTATTTGATAAAAGTTTTTGGTTTAACTTCTGGGCAGGTTGAACTGGATTTCTTCTCATAGTTCCCTTTAGCACTCTCAGTTGTTTATCTCACCTGTCTAATGCACAAAAAAGCATGAGCTACTTACTTGTCTCTAATATTTCTTTTCCATAGTTCGATGGAAGCTTCTTCTCTAATTGGATAAGACTTGGACAAAAAAAAAAAAAACCTACTGTTTTGTGGGAAAAGTGCAAAAGAGCCCCGGGAGCTCGTAAGTCTTGAGATACTCCCTACCACCCTGTAACCATCCCTGCTACTTTTACCAACCTGGCACCCCAGTTTCACCATAGGTCTTTGCCTTTCACACCGTGTAGGAATGTGTGTGGTTGTGTGGGTCAAGAGAAAGAACCATCCAAGTTGAGAAAGATGGCAAATATCCTCCATGCATCTCCAATCTCAGACTTTCCATGATCTACACCTAGCAACTGGGTTGAGTATAGGGAGTTTACAAGTACATGGTGCAGGGTAGAAGGAAAGTTCCTTCCACATTACCCCACATTTTCCTGTCACTTTTCCATATTGATTTCAGCAGTGTTCATGTCACAAATGATGCCTCTGGGACTGGCTCCTGCTCTTGCTATTTTAATATTCTCTCACCATTTTCTAAATTAAAGGGGTTCTATTTTTATTCCAGACTTGCCTTCCTCCCCCTCTCACCAGACTGATAGGAATATAATCTGTCAAGAGGGAACAAAACCTGCTGTCTCCACGTTTGTTTCGCTAAGCTTCTCAGCAGTCGTTAATGGGCTTCCCTGTGCATACTGAACTCCAGGCAGGCTGAGGCCCAGGGCCAGCATGCACTGCACAGTTCCTCCTCAACTTCCTTACTTTTGTGGCTTACTTATGTAGCCCTTTAGATAGAGGATTCCCTCTCCCAAAGAATAAAAAACAATCACTATCATGGGTTTTGGTTTTTTAGCTTCTCTAAAATGAACAGTAATTCTCAGAAATTCTAGAGAAATACCAGGAAAAACTCCTGGTATTTTACTCATTTTTAAAACAGCAGCAGCCTGGTATAGCAGTCAAGAGCATAGGTTTAGGAGTTAGGACTAATTTCAAGTCTAGCTCTACTATTTACTAGATGGTGGTAGTGGACAATTAATTAAAATTCTTCAAACCAGGGACTTCTCTTCTAGAAAAAGAAGGGTTGAATACAATAGTACAGAGAAATTATTTAACCAGGTTCCTGGGTCATAGTAAGCATTCATTAACTATTTGCTGACTTTAATTATAAAATAAAAGTTGTCTTAATTTACAAATGAAGAACTTAAGGCCAGACAGATAAAAAGAACTAACTATGGTTATATATTTGCATGCTGACATAGGTATGTCTTGAACAGTGAACAATAGAACACAATAATTGAGTAAAATCTTTCCTTTGAAAAAATAAAACTCATTCTTTGGACTGTTCCATTGGCAAATGACTGAATGTCCCAAACAAGAAACAGCAAACTATACCTATTGGGTGTTTTCTTATTCCCAGACACTGACCAGAGAAAAAGTGGCAAATCTAAACATGATTATACCATAATCCTGTCTTTGAAGCAGGGAAAGTTGATTTGGAGAGTCCAGAGACAACCTTAATTATTAAAAGTTGATTTGGAGAGTCCAGAGATAACCTTAATTATTAAAAAAAAATATTCTAAGCAAATGCCAAATATGTGGATCAAGCCAAAGGATTTTCTAAGAATGAAGAGGTGAGACACATCATTGCCCCGGAGCAGTCAGAGGAAGCTTCTTGACAGCACTGGGCTGTAAGATGGGGTTTCTGATAGGGCATCCAAGAGGATAGGTGAGACAGTATCCTCATGGGTTGAGGTAGGGCTATTCGGAGGATGGCCTGCATATTCATTACCTGACTTACAAGGGCTTCTCATATAGAAGGGGTGTGTGTTAGCTCTTTAGAGGGGAATGAACAACCCCTGCAAGTTCCAAGGGTTCAGAAGAGCCTGACAGACAACATCTAGGAGGCAACCAAAGAGTTGTTTCCAACCCATGTGTCAGAATCCCAGTTTTTCCATCCAGAGTCCTGATGTTGACATAACATATCTGTCTCAGCCGTGTAACCAATTGTCTTTGAGGCTCGGGGTTCTGTTGAATCCTGAACAGTTTTTTTTCTTTTCTCCAAATTCTGAAAATAAAGACTTCTTTGTAAGCTCCAATAGACACTTCTGACCTTACTTTTCAACTTTTAACTGCCTTCAGCTTTTCATTATCCTTCTAGCAGGCAGTAATACAACTTAATAATAACCAACCAATTCCATGTGCCTTGTTTGATCTGTTTCCCCTATACTTTTCAAATGCCCAATCATTGCATTGGAACATTCTCTTAATTCACTAGGGAAAGTTTTTGCAATTGGGCCAACATCTCATGCCAGAGACTATTTGGGCCCATCCTCCATACCAGCTGGGATGGAGTTCTTATTGCCAGGCAGGCCATGAGATCCAGGCCCAAAACATCATTGTACCACCTGTTTCCTTCAAACATTCTGGAGCCAGTGTCAGCTGGGTCCTCTGGGAAGCAGGTGTTAAGACAGAATTAAGAATGGTAACAGTAGATTGAA
Organism: Glis glis; assembly: GCA_004027185.1. NCBI lineage: Eukaryota > Metazoa > Chordata > Mammalia > Rodentia > Gliridae > Glis > Glis glis. The sequence goes on from PVJS01004574.1 coordinate 26,023, forward strand.
GAGTAACAGCTGTGAAAGAAAAGGGAAGAAGTAGGGAGATGTCAGATCATATGTTTAGAGGCAAAGTCTCTGCCATCACAGTGGGAATCTTTAGAGCAGTGATTGTCCATCAGGATGGACAGTTCCACCTCAAAGGCTAAGTTAGGTTTGAACACACACACACACACACACACACACACACACACACACACACAGAGAGAGAGAGAGAGAGAGAGAGAGAGAGAAAAAACAGCCAGAAAAACATTCCTTTCAACTAAGAAACAAGTCTTTTCTTAAAGGGGGAATCTAAATAATCATCTTTTTGCTTGCCATTATGATACCTAAAATAATAAGGTTTTACCCTACATATAGGCATGAATCTATATTGTCCTAATAAGGCCTGACTGCCCCTGGTGGGTAGCTGGACAAATTCTGCATGATTTAGTGAGTCTCTCAACCCTCACTCACCTCCAAAAGCCTCTCAATTCCCCTGTTGTTTCCAAGTGTGCACCCAGATGTCTCTTTGACATCTCCATGTCAAAAGAGGTAGGATATAACCTTAGAGAGAGAAGTAAATAAATACTGTACCCTCACCTTTGAAACTGTCTTATTTTATAACTAGCTTGCTCTGAAAAGGAAGTCAAATGGCCTATAGTTGAGTCAACCAAAGAAACCAAGTCATGGTTGCAAGCTTTCAGAGTGTTAGAAGGCTCCAAGTTCAATCTTGCAGGTCACACTATATCAGTCACAGTAGAAAGTGCTGAAGATAAAAGCAACAGCCTAAGGTCTGACTTTATAACGTTTGCAGGATTTCTCAGAGCATATAGAAAATACTACAATGCTGAGACCAAAATAGATGACACATTCATACTACAAGTCCTTACTTGAGAGCCACTGCTTGATGGAGCAGCTCCTCAAGAGATAAAAAACAGTATCATTTCCAAGAGCTGCCCCATTCGTTGTCATTTTAAGGAAGCTTTGGACAAACATTTTCCCCCAAAAAAGTGAATTTCTATCCCATAAGAGCTCAAGCCTCTTCCCCCAAGGAAAATTGCTATTGGTTTAAGAATGTATTCAACCTGCATAGAAACAGAACTTAATTATAATTATATTAAAGGCCAATGTTATCAAATAATGATCTGGTCATTATTTGAAGCTTCCAGAAGACAAAGAAAGTTGTGGTTATTCCTGGGAAGAGAATAAATAAAACCACACTAATCAACTCAGTACTTGCACAGAGTATTATTTTACTCAAGAATACTGTCCTATAAGAATATTATTCTTAGTTGCGTACAAGACAATAGTAGAAAAAGCGGTTGACCCAGGAAGGACCCCAAAGCCCTCCCATGGTGGCAAAAAGGAGCTCCTTTAAAAAAAAAAGAAAAAAGTCCTTGACTTTCTGTAAGATCAAAACCCATTCCCCCATCATCACTATTGACAACGCTATTCTATCTTTGCTTAGACCAGCCTGGGACTGGCTTGGGTTGGGGTAAGTGTCTATGACCCTGAAACAAAAGGAAGATGATTATGTGTGTATTTTATCTGCAACTTGACCTCATGAATACCCCTGACTCAGCAGAACAGACCAGTGAGCAGATTAATCACAGGTAGTGACTGATGCTTAAGTCATACTGAGCCAGCCTCTGCAAAGAATTTGCCTGCAGTAGGGGAAGTTTTCTTTGTCAACTTCCCTATTCCCCTTTCTTTCTTTCATCCATCCTGTGGAGACCTAGATTCTTTTCCCTGAGTGTGATCCTCTGCTATAAGAAGACATAACCTCAAAGTAGCCCAAGAATAACCTGAAGACCTCAGGCATCTATGCCCCTAGGTCTGTAGTCAGTAAGAACCAGTGACCTCAACAAAAATGGGAGAGAAAATGTCCACAATATCACTAAGGATTGGACAAGAGACAGGCAAAAAGCAGCACAATGGATCAAGAAGTCTGTGGGGAAACCTGGAAGCCAGAGGAGAGCCCTGAGGAAGTCTTTAGGTTGGGTTTTTAAAATATGAGGAGATAAAAAAGTGATAGATTTTGAGGCAACATCAGGCTACATATGGGGGTATAATTTTAATAGAGATTTTAAAAATCACAAAGAAGCAATATGGTATTGTGGAAATGAAACTTAATGTTAAATGAGTTATAATTTTGGTTTTGCCATTTTCTATTTGTGTGACTTTGAACAAAAAAATGCCACTTTTAATATCTGAGAGAGATTGTATCTACCCTAATTTTCTAAAAGGATGTTGTAAATAGCAAAAACAACAACAACAAAACAACCTTATGTAGTAAAAACCTAAGCAGCATAATCCACAATGAATCTGAGAGATCTAGAAATGTCTTTCTAGGCATGTAGGATGGGAAAAAAGAACTGTACTTTGGGAGTTAAAACCTCCCAAGCAATCAGGAAAAAATATCTGTCCATTAACCCCTCAGGCAGTGTACTGAACAGGAGAAAGCAAGCCTTACAATCAATCCCATAGCTTCCCTACTGCTAAGAGACTTGATCTCCTTTGTCATTTTTATCTTGAAAACTCCTGGAGCAAAACTCAGAATCTTGAATCTTACAAACCTGGACCTAGTAACTGTGACAAGCAGGCAGAGGGCTATGATTGGAGCCCAGAAGCCTGTGACATGTAAGGACCTGTAGCTCTTACACGTATAGACTAGAGCTACACAGTGGAGAAATAGGCATTACCAAAAGAAGAGAGGTAAATACCCGAGAAGAGGGGGGTATTTATTTATTATGGGAAAATAAAACAATAGTTGTACTTTTTAGAAAAAAAAAATGAAAGCTCAGGCAAAGTAAAAAGCTGAGGTGATTGGAGGGAACTGAAAATATGAAGTCACTCCATCCCATACCCTTGTTTCAAAAGCTAAGAAAGGTGTAAGTAGGGTATTCCTACCCACTGAATTTCACCATAAATAGAGCAAAGCTACAGCCATTCCAGTATGGAAACATCAAGTGAGAAGTGTGTGGGCTAGGGAAGAATGACAGCAAGCCATGGAAAGGGAGTGGCGGGTGTCAGGACTGCCTGGAGCTGGCCGTGAGAGACAGGCATTTAGGGGATCTCTGGATGATACTGGAGGTATTTGGGGACAAAGACAGTAGTGATTCTGCTAGTAACTGCTGTGAGTCAGAACAAAATTTGTTAACATTGATGTACATCTCAATTATTTTGTCTAGGCTGTTGTTGCTTGGGAAACCATTGATTACTGAAATAATAATGCCAAAGAGCTAAACAAATTAAAAGTATCAATTTTAGAAGTGATAGAAAACATCTATTAAAAGGATTCAGGAGGGACTCAATATTTATATAGCAAGTACCACCTCCTAGCTCTGAGCTAAGAGTTTCATGTTAGGTCACATTTAATTCTCAGAAGCCTCTATCTAAGAACAGAAAGTAAGCTCCTTAAGGGCTCAGCTTTTGTCCACTTGGTCACCGTTGTATTCCCAGAAAATATAACAATGCCTGTAACTTTCAAAACACTCAGGAAGTATTGAATAAATGAATAAACAGAATTACCTCCATTTCTCAGATGGTAAAATCAAGCTTCAGAGAGAGTAACTAAATTGCTAAAAGTGACACAGCTAGCCATGATTTAAAACCCCACCTGACATCAAATAACCCTACTTAAAAGTCATTTTCTATCAAAAGTAGAACTTCCATAAAGATCTGACTCTATTACTTAAGCCCTGCGCACTTCCAAAAAAATAAAAATTAGAAGACCTAGTATATGATTTGCCTCGCTATTTATTTAATCTCTTAGAAATTATGGAAACAGATGCTCCATATTTTGATCAATGAAAAAATACTAATCCATGAAACAGTTGTGATAGAAATCTTTTCTTTTCTTCTTTGATTTGTTTTGAAGCAGCGTCTCACTAGGTTGCTGAGGCTATCCTCAAACCTGCAACCGTCCTGTTTCAGCCTCCGAAGTACTGGGATTACTAGTGTGCACCAGCACTCCTGGCATGATAGAAATCTTAAGAAACCATTCTATATGGCATGATAAACAATATGAAGCTTGGTATAACTGGTCATGTACCATGGACACTTCCTGAATATAGGTGAAATGCCAGAGTTAGATTATCTAAAATGGAAAATAATTTTCCATGATTAGACTCTCAAAAGGAAAATTCTGCTAATACAAATTTCCTTGGAAGGTGTTAAAAAGGTAAAATAACACACACACACACACATACACACACACACACACACACACACACACACATACACATTTTTAAAACACTGAACCGTATCCCAATCACAAGCAATTATAAGCCTAGCAATGAATTACAAATAATGGCAGCTTGCCTCTGAGAAGGGGTTAGGCATGGAGAGACCCCTCAGACGTGCAGGCAAGCAGAGATCTGACAACTGAAGCTCTGAGGGGCAGGAACTCTGAGAAGAGCCCAGCTGCGCCTCCGAACCCGCATGAAGCACATCGTGTCAGCAGCGGAATGCTGAAGGAATATGATGTCTGTGGTGGACTGAAGGAAACTATAAAAATTTATCTTTAAATAAAAAGCCCAGCTCAACTATTGACTAGACTAATTCAGTCACCTCACACTAACGGAAGAAGCCTTCTGACAGAAAAGGACTGCCCATTTTCAGGCACAAATTCTATTTCCCTCACATCTGTCCAGAATCCAATACAAAATATCATAAGTCACACAAGAAACACATTGTGAAGAAATAAAGTGATCAACATAATTGAACTCAGTGAGAACCCAGCTGGTGGAACTGTCAGACGTGAATTTCAAAATAATGATTAAATTATATTAAAATATCTAGTGGGAAATGTGGACATTATGCATGAACAAGTGAGGACTTTCAGGAGAAAGATGGGATTTATTTAAAAGAATCCAATGGAAATGCAAATAAAAATACAACATTGAGATAAGGACTTCCTTCCGCATTTTTATGAGCAGACTGGACATATTGAAATACATGAACTTGAATATAAAGAAAAAGTATCCAATGAGAAACAAAGAAGAAAAAGTGAAGAAGAAGAAGAAGAAGAAGAAGAAGAAGAAGAAGAAGGAGGAGGAGGAGGAGGAGGAGGAGGAGGAGGAGGAGGAGAAGAAGAGGAAGAAAAGGAGGAAGAGGAGGAGGAAGAGGAAGAGGAAGAAGAAGAAGAAGGAGGAGGAAGAGGAAGAAGAGGAAGAAGAAGAAGAGGAAGAAGAAAGAAGAAGAAGAGGAAGAAGAAGAAGAAGAAGAAGAAGAAGAAGAAGAAGAAGAGGAGGAGGAGGAGGAGGAGGAAGAAGAAGAAGAGGGGGAGGAAGAAGAAAGAAGAGGAAGACATAGCACAGAGCATCTCAGAGCTGTGGGAAATTTTGTAATAATTGAACAAATGTAAATTTGAAGTCTAAAAAAGGAGAATGAGTAAGAAAGCGGGAAAGAAATATGTAAAGAGTAATAGCTAAGGATTTTCCAAAATTAATGAAAGAAAGAAAAACATACAGAAACTTCAGAGAAATCAAAACAGTATACATTTTTTGAAAACAAAACACTATATACATGATAGTCAACTTGATAAAAACCAAAGGTAAAGAGAAAATCTTAAATCAGCCAAAGGAAAAAAGAAACATTACACATAGAGGAAAGATTAGAATTATAGTAGACATTCCATCAGAAATTATGTAAGCCAAAAGGGGAGATACAGGGAAGGAAACAAACCAAATAATGTTATATACATATATGAATATATCACTATGAATCTCACTATCATGTACAATTACAAATCACCACTAAAAAAAGTAAATAAAATAATAAAAATAAATTATGTAGCTCATAATATACTGGGAAATCATTAAAGAAGAAATGGTTATTCCAGAATTCTATACACAGTGAAATTGTCTTTCAAAAAATGAAGGGTCAATATAGACCTTTTCAGAAAAACAAACGAGAATTCAATGCCAGCAATCTGCACTATAAAAAAAATGCTGAAGTAAGTTCTTCAGACAAAGTATAATACCAAATGAAAATTTGTATTTACACAAATAAAGGAAGAACACTGGATATGGTAATATATATATATATATATATTACTATAGGAATATATCCAGAACACTGGATATATAGATAATATATAGTAAATATATCTTTCTCATTTTAATTTCTTTAAAAGATAATTGGTTGTATAAAATGAAAGAAAACAGATAAAATATACATGAGATTTTTTTTTGTAGTACTGGGGATTGAACCCAGGGGCATTCTACCTCCAGCCCAATTTTTTTTTATAAAATACATAAAAGTAAAATATAAGACGATAGCAAAAGGGATGGGAGGGAAAAAATGAAAGTATACTGTTATAAGGTCCTTACACTATAATATTATTTGAAGATAGCCTCTAATAAACTAAAGATAGATAATAAATTATATTAAAATACATATATATTTTAAGCCCTAGATCAACAACTTAAAATGAAAACAAAGAAGTATAACTCCATCATATGTATTTATATACATATATGTACGTGTGTGTGTATATATATATATTGGCGTGTTACATACAATGGGCCTTCTATATATATATGGGACAACATTTGTGGATTCAATTAATCATAGATCAAAAATATTTGAAAAAATTCATCTATACTGAATATATACCAACTTTTTTGCCATTGTTTCCTTAAAATTATAATGTAACAGTTATTTACATAGCATTTACATTGTGTTAGGTATTATAGGTAATCTACAGATTTAGAGATAATTTAAAGTGTGTGGGTAATATGCAAATACTATACCATTTTGTATAAGGGATCAGATCCGGTATCCACAGGCATTCATGGAACCAATCCTCTTGAATAGTTAGAGATGATGGTATATATACATGCATATAAATGTGTGTATGCATATATATATATATATACATATATAGTGTGTATATATATGTATATGTGTTTTTATTTGTGATATAACACACACACACACACACACACAGAGAGTGAAGCTATACCTACATAGTGGAGGTAAAATTGAATCAATCCTAAAAAAAATGCTCAATTAAACTAAAGGCAGGTAGAAAAACAGCAGGGTAAAGGAACAAAGAACAGATGGAAGAAATAGAAAACAACTATCAAGAGAGAGAATTTAAGTCCAATCATGTAAACAATTACATTAAGTGTAAATGGTCTAAATACAACATTAAAAAATAAATTGTCATGATGGATTTTTAAATAGCAAAAACCAACTATATTCTATTAATAAACTCACTTTAAATATAAAGATGTAGATAAGTTAAAAGTAAACTGATGCACAAGGATACAATAATAAACTTAAGAAAGCTGGAGTGACTATATTAGTATTAAAAAAAGACAGACTTTGGAACAAGGACTAAAACAGGAGATAACAGTGATGTTACATAGTGATAAAAGGAACAATTCAAGAGTTTCCTTTCTCCCACCCTTTATACTATGACCACACATTTAGTTCTACATATGTTATAAATCTCACAATATATTTTTGCATTTATCTAGCCTTTCTTTTTTCTAATTTTTATTGGGTGCATTGTAATATTGCATCATTTTGGGGTACAAAGTGTTAGAAAAATACACACACATACTCTTATCACTTAGTAACCAAATAGTACATGGGGGAAAGTATATCTCTTAAAAGTATTTTAACTAATAAGTAAAGAATAAAATGTAACTATCTTGCTACTCCCAATAAATTAATGAATTTGCATATTGACTATCAACCACTGCTAGTATCACCAAAAGATAAACAACCAGTCATCATGCACCTCATGATGAAAGACCACACAATCACCTCTGGTTGTATCAAAAGGATTAAGCATAAATCTGATAAATGCTTTGCATCACCTGTCAGCTTGCAGGAAACTCAAAGCACAGGAGAGCATGGTGATCTATGCTGTAGCATGCAATCAACAAAATCCAGACTGTGGGTGATGCTGCAGGTCAAAGGCCCCACGTTCTTCAACAGGTAGATTATATGTTAAATAAAGGGACAAAGAGTACACGGTACATTAAAGAGACTTAAAAGCAAATTAAAATGGCAAAACTAAAATGGGTTTTTGGGGATGCCAGAAATGATTAGTAAGATTGTCAGGTGAGTGGCTCCTTTGGAGGAAGGAAGAGAGGGTGGGAGACTGTAACCTATAATGGGCTGGTGGAGAAGCTCTGTTTCCCAACTTGAGTGATAGTTACACAAGAGCTCACCTCATAAATGACTCACTAAGCCATAAGTTTGCTTTGTGTGGCTTTCATTACTTGTGCTTTAGTTTACAAAAACAAAAAAGAACAAAAAAAAAGATTGGAAAATATCATGTGGTCTCAGAACTCAGGACTGAAAAGAATTTACACAAAAGTTAGAAAATGGGGGTTTGGCAAAAGATAGATTCTAAGGACAGACTAAAATCTCTCAGGACAGTGCAGAATAAATTCAATGAAAAATATAAATGAGAAAAAAGACTCACTACTGGGAACCAAAGGATTAATATTAACAGGTCTCTATGAGAGCAGAGATGAGAGGCCAGAACTTCTGTCTTCACGTGAAGAAATTCTTAACCAGAACTTCCTTTTTGGTTTAAAGTCTAAGTTTGTTAAAAATACTTAGAGATATCAGTTACTCCATGAGATTTCAGATTCCAATATTTAAATAAATTTCATCCCAGCACACAAAGGTGATATGATCAAAGCAATGTGTTGGCCAGCTCCAAGGAGTCACAAAGAAGAGATTATTCCCCTGTCCAGAGTGACTGTTTGGAACCCTTATTATTAGGTTAAACTGGAAATTATGGAAGTCTTTGCACAACTACTTAAACTATCTCTACATCCAAAATTACCATTAATGTGCTTTTATGTGTGCACAGTAAACAAAATGTTACTTGTCATAGAGCCAAAGTATCATAGGTTTTCGCTAAAATATGATAGTTACACATGTTTATTTTTTTACTGGTAGCCATAGTATTTGGTTCGATGCGTGCTACATGGTGGCATGCATATATAAATTGTTATTCTTCAAATATTGAATATTCAGTGCTTTCAGCTTTCATTTTCTCTCTGTTAGTTAAGTGCCTTGATGACTCCATGGGGTTTGCTAACACCAGCATTTCTAGCTGTAATTATGGTAAAATAACCACTATTTATATTCTCACAGTATAGAGTACCAGATTAGAAGTCAGAAAACCTGATTTTAGTGTGAACTCTGTCATTAACTAGCTCTGTGACCCTGCCTAGAGCAGACTCTGAGAAAGAATTTCATTTTACCATTTGTAAAACATAGATGCTAGATTATATCTGAAGGTCAAAAAGAGTATTTTCACTTTAATAGAAGGCTCTGGATTTTGAAGTTTTCTACAATTTCAAAAGAAATCTTTAATGGTGCCATTTCTGGCATCGTTTCAGAGTTTGTGATTGATATTTGGTGAGGAAACCACATCCAATTTGCTTTCTTCTCTCTGAGTTCAGAGCTCCAAGTGCAGATGAGTCACACCCCAGGTTCCACCATAGACCCACCAAGGGAAAGCTTTCAGGAATCGTGGATATTAGAGCTCTTCCTTTCAAACTGACATTTAAAGCCTGCATACTATTTTTTGCTCATCAAATTGGCAAAATGACAAAGTACGACGACGATACCCAGGGTGGGTAGAGTAATGGTGCCCTGTCATATACTGTTGGTCGTAGAACAAACTGATAAAATCATTTTGGACATTAATTTGGCAATACCTATCAGAAATTAACATGTCATGCCCTTTGACTCATCAACTCCAATTATAGTAATTTGCCCTATTTAAGAAGCTACAATGTACAAAAAGATATGAATATAAAAATGGGTTCGATGGTGCTGTAGGTGGGGTCCTGAATGTCCCCCAAAGGCCCATGTGTTGAAAGTTTAGCCCCCAGACCATAGTGTTTTTGGAAAGTGGTAGAATCTTTAGGAAATGAGCCTAAAAAAATAAAGTTAGGTCACTGGGGGTATGCTGTTGGAGGGGATATTGGGACCTCAGCCCCTTCCTGTCTCTTTCACTTCCCAGACACCATGAGGTGAGCAGGCTCCTCCACTGCACACTCCCACCATGATGTACTCTGCCACCACATATCCAAAGCAATGGGGCCAAGTGCCCATGGACTGAAGCCATGAGCCAAAATAAAACTTTTGTTAAATTGATTTTCTCAGGCATTTTGTCACAGTGACAGGCAGCCAACTAATACAGTTTGCCTTATTTGTAATATAAAAAATTGGAAGAAACTCAAATGCTAATCAATTGAGGATTTGGTTGAATAAATTTCAGGACAAACAAGGAAATTCTGTTCCGATATTAAGAAGAGTTAGAAGAATCTTTATGTACAGAACTGGTGTTCATATAAATTCTTATTATATAAAAATGCAAGTGTGTGAAGGGTCATATGTTTTCTCTCATATGCAGAAGCTAGGGAGTAATTGGGATATAAGAGGGTCTTTAGATAATGGGTGAGAAACTCCAGGGGAGGGAAGGAAGTGATTTGGGGGAGGGAGAAGGAGGAGAGGGAGAATTAATGAAGAAAACACTTCCACTGACATTATGTACATATGTAAGAATACCAATGCCAATCTCAATATTTTGTATGGGGAAGAGGAGAGTGGGGAAGGAGCCAAGGGAAACTCACCACATGCTGTGTGCATGTACGTCACTGTCACTATGAACTACATTATGATTTGAGACTATAATGCACCAATAAAAGTAAAAATGCAAGTGTAAAACAACACGCAGAATATGGCCTCATCCACAAAACTATAAATGTTTAAATATGTATACATATTCATGTGTATATGTGGGTGTGTGTAGTAGATGAGATTACATAGGCATAAGAAAACTCTAAACCACTGGATTCTAAAGCAGCTGTGACAATATACCTGTTAGAGCTCCTACTGCAGGTAGCACAGATGACAGCTGAACCCCACATGCTGTGCTCTGAACCCCATCCCTACATCAGCATCAAAGCCGCAGTCCCCTGAGGCTGACCCCAGCCATCGACTAAATGCAGCAGAGATACAAAGGTAGACCCATTTCTGGGAGATGCACAACTCCTGAGATTTCCCATTGACCTGGTCTTAGCTCTCTTAAACCTGTATTACCTGAATAACCCAATCAAACAGTGGGCAATTGAGATGAATAGACTCTCTCAAAAGAAGAAATATAAATGGTCAATAAATGTATGGAAAAATATTCAGCATCAGTAGCAATCAGGGAGATGCAAATCAAAACTACGCTGAGACTCCATCTAACTCTGGTTAGAATGGCAGTCATCAAGAAGACAAACACAGCTGGGCGTGGTAGCACACGCTTATAATCCCAGTACTTGGGAGGCTGAGACAGGAGAATAAGAGGTTCATGGGCAGCCTCAGCAACTTAGCAAGACCCTCTGCAACTTAGTGAGACCCTGTTTCAAAATTTAAAAAATTAAAAAATAGGGCTGGGGTATAGCTCAGAGGTAGAATGTCCCTGGGTTCAATCCCCAGTACCACACACAAAAAATAATAATAATATAATAATACAAACACTAATAAATGCTGGCAAGGATGTGGGGAAATAGGAACTCTTATACACTGTCTCTGGGACTGCAAATCAGTACAACCACTATGGAGATCAGTATGGAAATTCCTCAAAAGACTAGGAATGGAACCACCATATGACCCAGCTATACCACTCCTCAGCATCTTTCCAAAAGAACTAAAGTCAGAATTCTATCGGGATTCATGCATACCCATGTTTATAGTAGAACAATTCATTATAGCCAAATTATAGAGCCAACCTAAGTGTCCATCAACAGATGAATGGATAAAGAAAATGTGGTATATATACACAATAGAATTTTACTCAGCCATAAAGAAGAACAAAATTATGTCACTTGCAGGAAAATGGAGTCCCAAAAGAGCTCATGTCATGAAACTATGTATTGTCTAAGAAAAGCAAACTCTTACAAAAGGTGGCAAAGTAGGCAAATTGGTCCTTTTATATAAATTTACCATCACTCTTCCTCTTCTCCCTATCCCAATAAATGCAACTTCTTATCTCTTCATCTCTTTCCTAAGTGATTTTCTACTCTATAGAAATAATTTCCTCAAATCATATTTGAGTTAAAGCAAAATATACAATCTGACTGGACTCTGAAAAAGAAAGATAGTGACCTGGTACTGAGGGAAGTTGTGATTCCGACGAGGCTAAAGTAGGGACCTAATGACTTAGGAGGGATGAGAGAGGTGTCCACAATGGCATATGAGCCTGAGAATAAACCAAACCAAGTTATGACAGTTCTCCTAATGCTATTTCAAACTGAAGAATAACTCAAGCTTTTCAAAGTACCCTAAGACCTGTGTGCTATTATTACCTCCAGGAGTGGCCTAGGAAGATGGGCATGATAGTTGGAGGGTGGAATGAGGGGAGATGGAAGACCACGGCATCATAAATGAGAAGTGGGAGGTGATTTCAGTATGGGAAATATATTTTTTCTCTATTGAGAAATAGAATATTTTTGAAAAGTTAGAGACATTGTTAACTGGAATTGAGAGCTCACACTACAGAAGAGCATACTACTACTGCATTAATTAATACTGCATACTAAAGCTGCATTAATTTCCCCCAGCCACCCTCCTTAGAGAGCACCAAATGTCTGATGTCTTCTGCCCAGGAGAAATGGAAGAGAAAACATTCCCTGCATCAACACCGACCACCTCCAAGCTAAGAAATTTCCTAATTCAGAATCCTCAGGGGTCAGTAGTGACAAAGTTTTGAAGTTAGTTCTCACTTATTTTCCAGATCAAGAAACCATCTGAGAGAAGAATATCAAGTCCTTAATCAAGATGGCAGGAGTAACAGTTTTCTGATCAGGATTTGAAGAAGCCAGGCAGAAGCTAAGGAGGAGTCTCCAAGAGCTCTGAGGCTCTGATACCCTAGGCCTTCCTAGCACCAGCTACACAGATGGCCTCAAAATGGCTGGGATATAGATAAGCACTTGAGACAAATGGTTCCAACTGCTGTCCTGAGTATCAGCAGGGAAAGTGCAAGAAGAACGCCAGGTAGCACTGCGCCCAGGATATGGAAGGTTGCAGGGGTCAGCAGCCCAGGAGGACGGAGCTAAAGAAAGGAGTTGTGGCCAGGCGTGGTGGCGCACGCTTGTAATCCCAGTACTTTGGGAGGCGGAGACCAGAGGATCCGGGTTTGCAGCCAGCCTCAGCTCTCTCTCTCTCTCTCTCTCTCTCTCTCTCTCTCTCTCTTTCTTTCTCTCACGTGCGCGCTCTCCCTGTCTCTCTCTCTCTACTTAGTGAGGCCCTCCGCAACTTCGTGAGACCTGGTTTCAAAATAAAGTATAAAAAATAGGGTCGGGAGTGTAGCGCGGAGGTAGAACGCCCCTGGGTTCAATCCCTGGTACTGCAGAAAGAAAAGAAAAGAAAAGAAAAGAAAAGAAAAGAAGAGAAGAGAAGAGGAGAGGAGAAGAGAAGAGAAGAGAAGAGAAGAGAAGAGAAGAGAAGAGAAGAGAAGAGAAGAGAAGAGAAGAGAAGAGAAGAGAAGAGAAGAGAAGAAGAGAAGAGAAAAGAAAAAAGGAAGGAAGGAAGGAAGGAAGGAAGGAAGGAAGGAAGGAAGGAAGGAGTTGTGAAAGATGAAGGCTAAGGTGGAGATGGTCCCCTTAGTTCTTCTCCTCTAACGCCACAAACCTGGGAAGAGACAACTCTCTGGGACTGTGTTTGTTCTTGGGGACTGTGTTTGCACAGGGTGCTTTTGGCTCTGCCCTACACTAAAGAGGCACCCCTGGGTGACTGGGACAGTTGAGGAGTGTAGGAGGGAAACCTAGCAACAGCCTGGTGGAGCCAAGGGCAGTGTTGAATAGTTCAAATTTTGCCAGTTTCCAAATGACCCAACAAATGTCAGACTAATGACAAGAAAAACATTTCACATGCCCACTCCCCCCCCCCACCCTCCAGCTTTGGTTCAGTGTGGTTTTCGCAGATGGGAGAACAGTGTATCTCTAATTCAGTTAGCCATAGTGAAGTCATTCGTGTCTTTTGAAAGGTCAGGGTCAGTCTGGACTAGACACCTGCCTTCATGGCCTGAATAGGAGAAACTTTGCCCAGTTTGTGAACATTGTTTTTGCCACTACATTAGGATGTGTCTCAACATAGGCCTTTCAAACTTGACTGATTCTCTTGAGCGTCCCAGACTCTGTTACGTCTTCCAAAAGGCTCTTCCCTTCCCTCCCTCTCACCATCCTCTATCAGAATGTCCCCTCCTACCATGCCACAGCCCCCCATCCTAGCACACCTTCTTAACCCTTAACTTCTTAAGTCTTCATTTTGAATGTTTGTTTCCTATAATTCATAAAAGTATGCTATAAATTCCATTATTTGCATATCTAAATTGTGTCTTCCATATGCCCTCTTACACCCAGAAACAACATAAAAATCCTCTTGCCAGATGCTTTGGTCCCAATTTTTGTTAAAAAAATAATAATAAACCATTCATCCATCACCTACTACCTAGACTTTGCATGGCCAAAGCTTAGTCTGAATGCCCCAGCTTCCTCCTTCCAAACCCATGACAGGTATCGTTAGTAGAACACAGAGCTCTCTGCCCTTGAAGCCTCAATCTACTCAGAATCCTCAAAGCAATAGTCTCCAAGGCTGAGTCTTGTCAATCATATATTTGTTCTAAGCTTTGTAAACTTATTTATACAAAGATCTCACTGTCCAATATATTAATGTAGTGACCCTTGAAGTTCTCTATTACCTAGTTTTATACCAAGATATCTGTATTTTACATCTCATCCTATACTGTAAATGCTTTCTAAAAGAGGACACCTGTGTGAACAGTTCCTTTGTCTAAGGAGAGCACCTCTAACTGGAATTTCAGAAGGTCAAGTAAGATGGAGCTTCAAAATGGAATCAAATGGGAGACCTCAATTTTACCTGTGCCCAAGATGAAACTAGTATAGGAGTAAAAATTTTTATCATATTAGGACATTGTACATCTTAGAAAAATTAAGTTACTAAGTTTGGAACCTACCTCTTATCTATAATAAAATGTCAAGGATGCAAAGCACTCTACATTCACCACAACTACCTAAATTCTCTTTGGTGGCCAGGAAAGTTCAGGAAAAGTGGAAATGTGTTCTTACTCCCTACATTTTATCACACTGTCAAAAACTGTATGCACACATGAATCATGCTCATAAAAGATGATTTAAAAGATGATTTGCAGATGTATTTATTATAACAAAGCTATTTCAGAAAATGTTTGGTGTCTAGGGGATTATTTTAAGGATGATAATTAGCATTCATGATCCACCTCCAAAAGTAGTGCTGTATTAGCAATGCTGTTTAATTTCTGAATTTATAATGTCACATTTTATGACTTCAAATAAAGATGGAGACAAGACCCAATGTCGGCTGCCGCCTCTAAATAGCATCACTGAAGTGTCTGAGAGCAGTTTACAGGAACAATAATAGTAACCTGAAACTTTCGGATTCATTGCTGAAATTTTCCATTATGGCCCCAATTTCAAATACTGAATTCCAGGCTACAGAAGATAGCCTGGTTCCTTAGTAAACTTAAAGAGTGGATGATTTGGGGGAATTTGAATAAAAAGGGTAATGAACAATTTTCCTTTGAATAATGAAGAAGAGAAAGGTGCCAATTGTGACCACAAACCATCAGGACAATATATTCATATGCTTTTTCTTTCTCAGGTTAAAAACACCATAATGAGAGTACAAAAAAATATAAATCAAAGTCTTTTTTGTGCTTTGATACCTAACTTGGAGATACTTGGAGTATTGGGATTTGCAAAGACCTCAAAATGTGGCCCTCATGCATTTTAGGTATATACTATAATAAACATTAGAAACAATTTAAATGTCCACCAGTTAGACCATACATAAGAAAGTTGTTGTTATCTAACAAAGGAATAACATGAAGTCATTTCTAAGTTTGCCTTTGAAGAATGTGTAATTAAATAGGAAAATACATGGAACATACACGAGCATTTTGACAGTGGTTGATTACCCTTGGGGAGAAAGTCTAAAAGTGCATCATGGGAAAGAAAGTTACTTATCATTTTACTATCTGGTTGTGATTGAATCCAGGGCTCACACAATCTAGGCAAGCACTCTACTACTAAGCCCCAGCCCCAGCCCTAAAGTTTATATTTTAAGCATTTTCCCTTAAAAAGTAATTATATATGCAATATAATTGCAATTTTGAATGAAAACATAGACTGACCTCTGTATTTACTTTTCTATACTTTTCTGTATATTTCAATTTTTTTTTTTTTTTTGCCGTACCGGGGATTGAACCCAGGGGCATTCTACCTCCGAGCTACACCCCCGACCCTATTTTTTATACTTTATTTTGAAACCGGGTCTCACAAAGTTGCGGAGGGCCTCACTAAGTAGAGAGAGAGAGACAGGGAGAGACAGAGAGAGAAAGAGAGAGAGAGAGTTGAGGCTGGCCGCGAACCCGGATCCTCCGGTCTCCACCTCCCAAAGTACTGGGATTACAAGCGTGCGCCACCACACCCGGCCTATATTTCAAATATTCATATTACCTTTTAAAAGGGAAAATATACATAATTTTAATATATCACAATAATCTTTTTAAAAACCCATTGTGATCAAATAAAAATAATTGAGTATGGCCTGTGGATTCCCACATACTACATAGATTCCCAAAGTCAGGGATACCACCCCTGGAGTGGGGGAAGATATGGTAATAGTCTCATATATAATTGGGAGGTGTTGAATAAAAAATAAGGGGGTGGTGGAAGTGTCCAGAGGAGTAATGCCTATTTTTTTTTTCTGAAAGGGAGTGGTAAGTCAGTAAGTCTGGGAATTTATGTGTAAAGCAGAAGACCCTGGCTCTCCAGGAGCTTATTCTTTGCTTCAAGGACAAAGACACAAACCATGAATTTTAAATATCAGAAAGAGTTTTAAATAACATAGTCACCCAAGTAGCACTTTGCATCAAGAATCTCTGGCTTTACACTCAAATCTCAATTTACATGAAAGGGTATTCCTTCTTGTCATTGCATGCCTAGGCACTGAATAACTGGAGGAAAATGAAAATTATTCATTATGGAAAAGTAGAAGATACGAGCCTGGGACTGAAAGGATAAAGAAAAATATCACAATATTAAAATAAAGGCTTTATATTACAAAAAAGTATAATAACCCTAACCCTAACCCTATCTATAAATTAATTTACAAAGTAGTTGATAATTGAGTTCTGCTGGGCTGTCCAGATCCTCTTCTCTAAAGACAACAAAAAGGCAACACCCAACAGTGACATAGAAAGACGTTAAGGAACATTGCTGAGTTGAGAAGGCAGATTGCACAACTCTATCTATAGTATCATTCCCGCTGAGTGTGTGAGTAGATGAAGAGGTGGTAGATGGCCAAAAGGATAGACAGAGGGGGCATGGGTAGACATACGGTCAGATGGACAGGTGAATGGATGGATGGATGAACAAACAAATAAAAAAGAGGAAGAAGGAAAAGATATTTATAAGCTGCTAAGAGTGGTTTTTCCAAGAGATAAAACTATGATTAACTTCTAATTCCTTTTTGCTCCTTAAGGCATTACTAATTTTCCCACAGTAAGCATGATTTTTTTATTTTTTTAAGTTAAATTGATGCTTGATGAAGGAGTTGGACTTCCTGAATAATTCAGTTATTTGCTAAAGTTTACCCAGCTAGCTAGATCAGAACTTAGACTTTAACCCTGGTTTTGAATCTTAAAAGAGAGTTGGTCCTTAGTCTTGAGCAAAGGGTTTCAAATGTTTCTATTCTAGCAAGACAAAAAGGCACCCTCTCTATGTTCTAAGGAATCTTTACTCACTAAGTCCCAGAACTAATGGCTTTCATCAGTCAAAGATAAACTCATTTGCTAGTTCAAAGATAACTTCAGCTCTCCTTAAAGAGAAGATAGTGGGTCTGGTTTTGGCTTGTTGCTTTTTCATATCTTCAGAAGAACTAGGTTGAAGAACTCCTCCCCAGGAGCTAGGAGCTTGGGACCCTTGTTTAAAATATTGCTGTGTTGAAAATGCAATTGGAAGCATTACTGGCTATTTTAAACTTATGCTTCTCCAAAATACATTTTCTGTTTCCACCGAGCTCAGCTCACTGGTTTTCAGAACAATCTGATCCTCTCATCAGGAAGAGTGATTACTACATCAGTAGTTGCTAGAAACAGCCTCTATCATCCTGATTATTCATTGTCAAGAATTCCTTGTAATCAGATCAGTGAAACATTGTGATCCCTGAGTAGTCCCCACCGGGTCGCTCACACTGTTATCTGTGAGCATGTGCAGGGGAGAAGCCTGTACTATTTGAACATTGGGATGCAAGTTTATCAAATTGCTTCCGCTGTTCCTATGGAAAATGCCATCTCGTGCCCATTTCCTCCTCCCATCAAAATGAATGATCCAATCCAACAGCATCAAAGTCAGTGGTCCATGTAATAAGGCTGATATATACACAAGTGCAGTTAGATAAGCAAGCATATGCTCAGGAAACATAAATGTATCTTTCACTCCCCAAAAATAATGGTAGCAAAAATGATCAGAGAAAGAAAAGAGCTATTAGATTATCAGAAGCTATTGTACAGAAAGGATGTGTTCCTTGAGCAGCCAAAGATTCTCCATGTGCCTCTCAGTAAAATACCAAGTAAAGAGCCGGGCGTGGTGGCACACACTTGTAATCCCAGTACTTGGGAGGCGGAGACCGGAGGATCCGGGTTCGCGGCCAGCCTCAGCTACTTAGTGAGGCCCTCTGCAACTTCGTAAGACCTGGTTTCAAAATAAAGGATAAAAAATAGGACCGGGGGTGTAGTTCAGAGGTACAATGCCCCTGGGTTCAATCCCTGGTACCGCAAAAAAAAAAAAAAAATACCAAGTAAAAACTTGGTACTCGAGTAAAAATACAACCAAGATTTCCTGGGGAGCCAGATAAGGACAAAGGCCAAGGATAGGTTAGGTCACACGTTCAGAATGAAGATTTGTGTCTAAATCCTGCACTTGGCGCCTGTGCCTGCTTGAGGCACGCTCGATGCATACCCGTCTGTGCACAGCTCATTCTTTACCACATCAGGAGGGCTGTCCACCTTGTTCCACTCCATGCTCATGACCACAGGATAGCAGGTTTTGTTGTGCTCTGGAAGACTGACTTAGAGATGTGTTGTTTTAAGACTTGACTTTGGAGAGCGGAGGGAGTGAAGGGAACTACATTCAGTCTGGGCCAAGGCCACAGAGAGGAGCTTCTCATTTGGAAGCAACAAAGGCAGAAACCTGGCTGGGCCACCAAGGTCTCACCTAGTGAATTTCCATCAAATCCATGAAGATCAGGAAACAGTGAACCAGCCATCCTCCGCATGTGAGTGGTTTCAGGGAGTTCCATCGATCGCGCCGCTTTTGCTCCAGAAAAAGGTCTGGTGGTTCTTTGTTATATAGTTGTTATACCTGTAAAAAGGGGACTGATGACTGCACCTGCAGCCTTGAGTTATTATAAGGATTAAGCAAGTGATGAAATCATAACAAATGTCACATGGCCAATAGATAGTGGGGAGCCAAGATTAATGCTCGGGTAGTATGATTCTGGGGTCTGTTTTAACCACTTGTATTAACCATATTTGTAACTTCTGTGAATCTACTTTAATATGTGCCCTGTAGTCATATGTCAGATTTACCTTGTTCTAAACAATTCAACAATATGCCTGAGTCACGTTTCCTTGGCATCCGGCCTTCCTGTCACTCAGTTACCTTTCCTCAGGAGGAGTCCTCCTCCCAGGAGCACACTTTTCAAATACAAACCAACATACCCGGCGCTTGCATTCTCAACTACGTCCCTTATGAGGCTCTCGTACTCCACACCTGCCCTAGTTACCCTGTGGCCAGATATCAGACAGCTAAGGATAGTGTCCTAGAGCCCACTGAAATTACTCAAACTGGGCAATCCTACGCTTTGCCCATTCTTTCTGCAAAACACACACACACACACACACACACACACACACATGCACACACACACTAAAAGCTCAGTTTCTCCCTTCATCTTCCTCCTAACTGACCACGATGCTATCTCGTGTGGTCCCCCATGGCATGGCATGCCTACTTCTCTTGGGAACTGTGAGCGATAAACTTTTACATAACAACCATCTCCTGATCTGTTGGCCTTACTATATTCCTGAAATTTTAACATATTTTAAAATGCCATTCTGCTATACCCAGTAACTGGTCCCTATGAATTATATCAGGAATACTAGATGTGTACTTAGTTCAATTCATCTCTGAGGACTTTTCTTGTTTCCTACCACTGCTGGGTGGAATTTCAAATCCATCTGTGTATGAAGAGAGCCTTAGGACACTTCCTTAAATAGATTTCATGACCTTAGCCCCGTCTTGTAATGATGTTTTCTTCCCACAGGAGTAGGTAGAACCCTGGCCTTAAGCAGAATACTGGCAAGGTTGATGTACATCTTCAAAATATATAGAGGTATAAAATATGCAACAATGTATAGAATATATATTTTCTCCAAGAAAAGAACATTTTAAAACCTGCAAATCCCCTGCTAGATGTATTTTGGTGAGAAGTTCTGTTTGCTTGATATTTACAAGGATTAGAAATAAATCTAAAAAGACAAGGGGAAAATATATTCTTAGGTAACTCACACAAGGTAAAGAAAAGTTATGATTGGATATGTGTCAGGTTTAAGAAAGGTAATAAATAGAGTCAGAATGTTCTTTTACTTTTTGCTGGAAAAGCCATCTGATGGTCCCCAAGAGCATTCAGGTCTTCTCAGTGCACTGCAGACAAAAACCCCAGTATGGTGTGCATGCCAACTCAAAATCCCAGAAGTGCCTGAAACAAGTTCTGAATTCAGAGGAACTAGCTATTGGAGGCATTGTCTGACAGAGCAGATAATATCTGAAGATAATGAGGCATCATGTTTGATAGGAAACAAAAGGTCAATCAACCCCCTTTGCCTACTCTCGGACTCTAGATCTCCCTGTAATCAAAAGAATCAAAGTACAGTCCAGCGCATAGAAGGAAGGTCCTCCTAATGTTGACAGATGTTGAGACAGCCTACTCGCAGAAAACTGGTGCAGACTGAGATGCAAGCAAATTTTTAAATCGTAGCATCACTTCAAGGCAATTTGCTAAAATGAAACACTGAGATCCAGCCATATCTAACTTGCTTCCTCATTTAAGTAAATGGTATTGGTGAGAAAATGCTTTATCTGCATCAATGGCACGTGCCTTGGATGCCAGGTTTATCTCATTCGGATATGCATTTTAAAGTTGTAAACATATGGTTACAATTTCTGTGGTGCTGTTTAGGAAATTTTTATGGATCAACTCCTTAGTCCTGACATCCCAGCCAGGCTCGGAGATTTTTTAAACTGCTATGAAGCTCTTTACTTCCTAAAGCCTCATTTATAACAGGAATTGGCTTGGGAAGTGTTTATATGCTCTTTGGTGTTGTCTATAATTACTTTCTCAGATGAAGTGGTGGTAAAGAGGGAGATCTAGACTGAAAAAGGAGATGAGAAAAGACTGAATAAATAAATAAAAGTGTCTAATGGGGAATCTCTTTCATCTCTCTGGTCTTGCAATTTTCTTTTTCCCCCCAACTATAATTGAAAAAATAAATGCCCAAGTTCTACCACGGATATTAAGAGAAACATGGCTGGGTTTTGTTATGTGGGTCCCGTAGGCCTGAGGTTTGAATAGCCGCTATGTGAAGAGTAATGTCCAGAGAGGAGATTGTGAAGAATGATAACTAAGTTTCCTCTCCATGGCTATCTAGACACACTCGAGAGAAACACTTTCACTCTACCTGGGAGAATATGAAAAATGTGTGTATATTGTGTGAACAAGTGCAAGGTAGAATACTTGAAAGTAAAATTGCTATCCTGAGGGTGACCGAGCTAAATACTCAAAACCTTCACTGTGCGGTGTGCACTCAGCTCCTTGGTGGGAAAGAGTTTTATGCAATCCAGAGACTCTGGGCTGTGTGCCCCAGGGTTCGTGACACCTAGGCTGAGATGTGAGTAAAAACTGAATGTGAAATCAGTGAAGGCTCTGGGGCGATGGTAGCCCTCCCTCCTTGCTCATATTTCACTCCATTCTGCCTAACAGAGCTCAGATCGCTCACTTCCCTCGCTACATTTGCCTACTCACTGGACTGTGTCTCCCCCAGGCAGAATCAGCGAGGGTAAGTGGTGACAGAAGTCACCCGGCAATAATCACCTGCAATGAGACACCGCATGAAAAGGCAGCCACATTGTTGGTACAGCGGTAACAAGGATACAGCGCCTTTTCATTAATTTGTCTGTGATGCTTACAGAGCCATGATTAATATTTTAATGAGGTATAACATATATATATGAGGGATGACATATATATATATAGTTATCCCTCTGTACCCATGGGTCCCACTTCTGTAGATTACACCAATGCAATGCAGATGGGAAATATTCCAAAAAGTGCATTTCTACTGAACATGTACACACTTTTTTCTTGTCATTATTCCCTAAAGAAAACAGTGACTATTTACACAGCATTTACATTGTATTGGGTATTAAACATAATCTACACATGATTTAAAGTATATGAGAGAACTGCATAGGTTATATGCAAATACTCTGGTATTTTATATAAGGGACCTGAGCATTCTTAGATTTGGGCATCCACAAGGAGTTCTGGAATCAGTCCCCCATGGATAGCAAGGAATGACTATGTGTATGTATATATAAACATACATATTAATACAGAACATCTTATGTATGTTTTTCAATTTTAAAAACAAGGTTCTGAACAATAGGTATAATATTCTACTGTTTCTTTTAAGGCTAGGCATTACTTGTACACATATGTTTCCCCATGCATAGACAAGAAACTGATAACTTGGTCACATCGGGGAAAAAGAGCCAGACTTAGTGGTCAAAGACAGGAGGGAGGCTTACTATTCAGGTAATAACATTTTGTTCTATTTTTACCTTATGCACATATATCAATTAACCAGAAATTAATAAAATACAAATGAAAGTAAACAATGATTCACACGGGCTAGTTTCAGAACAGTGTCATCTCCAAAGAAACACAGGAAACAAAAGAGCGATGTCAGGAAAAAGTGTTTTGTTCACCTTTCTTAAATACCTGGCGGAGGCTTGTTTTTCTGTGACTCTTCCCCTTACCCTATGATTATTTCAGAACTTCTGTCCTCTCTCTCTCCAAACCCCTTTCAAAACTCCACTCCCAAGCCAAGACCCCTGCACCTCCTATTCTTTCCCTTTCTCTTTTCTCCAGATTGTGCAAAATAAAGTCCCAAAGAGCTTGGCTGTGGATGCAGGAACCCAACTATAGGGTAGAAGAGGGAACAAATCAATTGAACCAAACCAGAAACCTCCTTAATGGAACATGGAAGGAGACAGCTGAGGTACAGCTGAGTTGTTAATTGCTCGTCCCATTTCCCAATATTTATTGCCCTATCAGGAGAACCTGAGGACTGGAGCACTGGAAAGCTGGAGTCAGGACACCGGAGCACAGTCTGTTCCCTCTTCCCATTAGGATTGTCCTGGTAGTAGTAAGGGTAGGTGTAAAGGACCCAGAGAGCCGTGTGCAAATGGACCTGATATTAAATGTTGTATGTCAAAAATGGTGAGACAAACAGATATAAATATGCATCTGACATATCTTTATCTGTTAAAATATTGTGATTTATAATAAGAAATATATATTTTGGTCTTCATCCCCAGTTCCCAGGGCAGAGCTCCTAAAACCTCTGTAATTTCCTGACCAATAGTAGTGTTAGATGCATCTTTTGACCTAAAATTTCATCTTTGGCTCCTGACATGGAACTCCCAATCCCCTGGAGTTTCCTGGGTGACGGGAGCATCTTTTGTTCCAGAGAAGTGACTCTTATGACCAGTCTCTAAGAAGAACCAGAGGTCTGAGCTGCTGATTGGCAGAGACTGAACCCTTAACCTGAGAGATCTGACTCTAACTTAAGGCAGATAGTCTCTGGTTGAATTGAATTTTAGGACATTCAGCTGGTGTCTACCAAAGAATTGGTCAGTGTGAGAAAAAACATTTTGATGACCAGAGTGTGGAATATAAGAGAGTATACTAGGAGAAAACAGCTCATGCCAGTTGTTTTTTTTTTCCTGTTACATGTACACACACATACACACACACACACACACACACACACACACACACACACATATATATATGTGTATATATATATATATATATATATATATATGAAGATTGGTGATATATAAGCCTTGGGTGTAAAGGGGACAGTGTTCAGTGTTATAACTCAAAATAAAATCAACCTCGGCAGATCTAGCAAGCTCCACTTTATGAGAACAATGTGACCGTTGGCCACACATCCTCCCACCAGGGCTCTAAGGTCTAAGGAAAACGGGCTGAGACACAGGGTGCATGCTCCAATTTTGTGTGGCTGTCTCTAATTTCAGTATTCTTCCTTAAATAAATTGATGACTTAATCTCACCTTAGAATATGTGCAGGTGTGTGTATGTGTGCACCAACAGGAAGCCCACCTGAAACACTGACATAATTAAAGAAAGAAGGTGATTGCCACAAACCTGTTTAGTTAATTATGAAAGCTTTTAAAAACTGGTTAAAGCAAACTTTGACGATATTGCTCCATCTCATTCCAGATAGGAAGACTCTATGTATCTGAACCTGGTGGCATGTCCATCCCTACTGGGGACCAGGCTGCCTCATACAATTAAAACTCGAAGCAATGAAACATTAAAATTTTATAACTAACATTCATTGTTTCTGATTCTCTGCTTACAAGATGATATTTTGTTTATAATCAAGTTTCCCATACAGTGATCTAAAGGGAGAAAATAAGTTGGCCAGAGGACACAAGTGTCTGGTTCTCTCCACAGTTCTATATTACACTGCAAATTAATTCACTGGCATTCTGACTTTATACATCAGTCTCTGTAAGCTTGGTTAATATGAATCTGCCCCTAAGAAAATTTTCTGCAGTTAGTGACATGAAAAAAGGTGGATTTCTTAATATTTAAGTCTGTGCTATAATGAATTCTCACTCTGTGAGACCTCTTCTTGGAAGATAGATAATAAGCCATTTTGAAACTTACCATTTGCAAAGGTACATTTTTTAAACTTTTATAAAAATATATACATGATAAAGTCTTGTAGAAAGTTTAGAAGACACTGAAAGTTAAAAGAAAATAAAAATCAGTCCTGCTACCAACTTTGGATAACCACTGTTAAATACTTGATATATTTCCTTCTGCTTTTAATTCTGTGTGCATAACTCCATAAACACAAGCAAAATTTGAGTTATACTAGAAATAGCTTTGTAATCTGTTAACTTCACTAAGAATAATACTCTGAACACTTCCCATATCATTAACTATGTTTTGAAAATACCTTTAATCAATCCTTTCTTGAATACTTAAGCTAATTCCTATATTTTGTTAGAATATAACATACTCTGATGAACATTTCAATTTCATATATAAGTCTTGACTTGTGTCTCTGAATATTTACTTAGGGTAAATTCCTAGAATAAAAATACTGACTTAAAAAGGTAAGAATATCTTTGGTGCTTTCATCTGTACTGCTAGATTACACCCAAAAACTTGTTGAACTGATTTTCATCAAAATCAGTAATTTTCCTTCTGGAAAATTTTGCTAATTTTTCCAGAAGGAAAATTTTGCTAATCACTCACCAACAATGGAGGAACAACCATCATTTTTAATTTTTTACTAATTTGAAAGACAAATCTTTATATATGCTTTATGATAATTTGTACTTCTTTTGAGCTTTATAAGTATGAATTTTTTTAAATATTTGTGACCACTGTAGTACTTACTTTGTGACATTGCTCATTCCTGATTTTGCACATTGTGTTCTTGGGGAATTTTCCATTTTACACACTGATTTCTAAAAATCACTTTTCATATTACTATCATGTTATATATTGAATTTTCTACCCAGTTTATCTCATGCAGATGAGTTATACTTGTGGAAATTTGGGAGGGGGATGGAATTTTTAAATGTTTGCTTTGGTCTGGAGATTTCAATCCACACCAGTGCGCCTCCTGAGTGGATCGGCAGGGCCCGGCTCCTACCACTTGGCACCTGTGCTTCAATACCAACCGACCCCTTCCTTCCCAGCCACAACTTCTATGCCTATGCCTCTCATGCAGCCCGATCTCACAGTGACAGCAGGGCAGGATCTGAAAGAAATAGATTCCATGAGGAAGAGTTGACAAGCCCAAGGAATGTGCGATCAGAGGAAGGCAGGATCAGAAACAAAATAAACAGAGGAAGTCAGTGAGCAGAGAGACGACTGAGGACAGGGGTGAGGGCAGAGGCAGTGCTGCCCGGATAAAAGCCCCACAGACCTACCAGAGAGATGATGAAGATGCTGAAGCCAGCCCCTTTATCAGCTTTTGTTCCTTGGAATTTTATAGTTCCAGGATGCGGCCTCCTGCAGGCATA
Source organism: Glis glis (assembly GCA_004027185.1). Classification (NCBI taxonomy): domain Eukaryota; kingdom Metazoa; phylum Chordata; class Mammalia; order Rodentia; family Gliridae; genus Glis; species Glis glis. The sequence goes on from PVJS01004574.1 coordinate 52,512, forward strand.
CAATAAGCCCCCAAGAGGTGAGTTTGAGAGGGTTTTGTCTCCCCTGCATCTAAAACAGAAATCCTAGAACAGTGTTGATTTTGTCCCCTAGGGAACACTTGACTGTGTCTGGAAACATTTCCGACTGTCATGATTAGGGGTGAGATGCCGCTAGTATCTCATGTGTAGAGGCCAGGGATGCTGCTAAACATTCTACAACACTCAGTCCCCCACAATGAGGAACAATTTAGCCCAAAATGTGAATAAGTGAGAATCTGTGTTCTAGAATGAGTCAGATTTTTTAGTGTCCCCCTTTGCATCTGTACTTAGAAAGTCATAAAAGAAATATTGACCCATATTATCTTCTCTTTCTATGATGTCAATTTTACATTGTATTATTCTTAGAAATTTCTACTAACAAGAAAGCCAAGTTAATGGCCAGGAGATCAGGAAACTTATAAAACTCATAAAGCAGGTCACACTGTCTTCGTGACTATGATTAGCATATATCACAAGAGAATGTGGCAAAAATTCTCTCAACTTTCTTGATTAAATTCACTCGTCTGTGAAGGTGAACTGCAGAATATGGAAATATATATTCCCTTGCAAGTAGAGAGGCAAATGCTAGTAAATTCCTTCAGCAATTGTACTGACAATATAGAACCTACTTATTACAAAGTTGATAACATATGGGATACCACATTCGCTTGATATTCAACACTGACAAGTTGAGCTAGGCTTAAGAAGGTGGTACTCATGAAACTGAGGTCAGTACAATGGTCATCAGGATTAGGGCAGGAATCTCTTTGTAGAGGGAAAAAAAAGTCGGTGGTGGCACATGCCTGTAATCCCAGTACTTGGGAGGCTGAGATAGGAGGATTGCAAATTTGAGCCTGCGCTCCGCAACTAGTAAGACCCTACCTCAAAATAAAAAATAAAAAGGGCTGGGGGTGGAGCTCAATGGTAGGGTGCCCCTGGGTTCAATCCCCAGTAACACACACACACACACACACACACACACACACACACACGAGCGCGCACACCTGTTACTTTAGAAAAATGAATGCAATGCGTTTTTCAGCAATATTATCATCACAGAAAAGTCTCTTAACCAATGTGATTTTTTAGAGATGACATGAGAGGGTGAAAATTAGATGATACTCTGAAACTGTGCATGAAGATGGGGGGACATCTTACATGAATCTTGATGAACGTTTGCTCTTTTGAGCTGGCCTTCAGATGTCACATCCTCTGCTCCTTTATTATTTCCAACATTATGGGGTCCATAAAGTTGCCTAAGATTCTGGGAGGCAGATGGTTTCTGTCCTCACATCACCATAACAGCCCATATTCCACAGTAAGTAATAAGCATGATTAGGGAAGACAGATGGGATGAGCCTGCCAATGCAAAATATGCCCCTCTGTTTAGTATTCTTTGTCCCTAGGGAGAGGTTCTCATCTGGAAATTTAGTTGTCTTGTAAATACTTGATAGCTTGTGACAAACAGCACTCACAAGGTCGCCTGTCTCCTGCAGAACTCAGATCCTCTTCTCTGTATCTACCCTGAACCAAAGATTAATTCATTCTGTCTTTCAGTGACCTGGGAAGTAGGAAAAAAAATAAGGCATTTTCTTTCTAGTTACTTGAGCTTCTACCCCTCCTGCAGTGTGAACTGCAACCCAAGCAGTTCCCTGAAATTTCAAATAGCAGCGTTTTGCTAGTCTGCACTTGCCAACAAATTATCATCATCACTCTATTAAGGATTTCTATTTCCTTTTTCCGGCCCCATAGCCCTTTGCATTCTTGCATTCCATCTTTCTTCCATGCAGTCTTTACTTGAACACCAACACCTTTAAGTCTAAGCACACTCATTTCGGTTCCTGTGAACTAAATTAACACACATACACCTCTCTATGTGCAAGACATCCAAGAGAAGGAAATAACTTGGATTCAGAATATGACTTTTTTTTTCACAAAAACAGCAAAGATCAATGCCATCCATGGATTATGTGCCTCTAAACCAAAAACAAATTGGGAAGAAAGAAGTATAAAGTCCACTCTGGGCCTATCCATGAAACAACATATACCATAATACTCCTCCCCCCAATACTAAAACAAGTGTTCACTAGCAAGCTCTCAGAATTCAATGAAATTATTTATTGAAAACAGGGACTCTTAACTTTTTTGTTGTTAATGCTATTGTATAAACCAATTGTTAACAATTCATTCTGTGAACGTTTTAGCCTTTGCAGGTAATAAGGTTTCTTTTTCAACTACTCAGCTCTACCATGGTAGCACAAAACAGACATAGATGATACCTAAATGAACGAGTATGGCTGTGTTCTAATAAAATTTTTATGGACCCCGGAATTTGGATTTTACATAATTCTCACATCTCATGAAATAGTATTATTCTTTTGATATTTTTAAATGATTTTAAATCATTCTTAGCTCAGGAGACATACAAAACAGGCATAGGAATGGATTCATCCCAGGTGCTGAAGTTTGATGTAGACTAACATCTCTTGTTCATGAAGTGATTCTCAACATACTTCATTGGGAGTCACAGTTTAATAATGCCCAATTTCTTTGTGTTGTTTGCTGAATAACCTTCTCCTGATATGTAAACTAACAGTTTAAATTTGGGGTCTCCTTCTGGTGAATTGGCTCAAATCGGAAAAACAAAATGGGTTCTAGGAGCACAGTTCTCTCTCATGATGCATTAGTTGGTTTACATATAAAAACTAGTCTTATGAGTGTGTCCCTTGTTCCCCAAGTTCATAACCATTCAAAGTTTCAATATCTCATAGCTGAAGGAACCAAGGTAATAGGGAGGAAACAGCAACTGTTAAGTCCCCAAAGTAGAATCACTCAACATTATTACTGTAAATTCTAGCACATCATTATCAACTCCAAAAAGTCCAAATTAAGACAAGTTATGAGTTGAATCACTTGCTAGTCTGGTCAATGATGATAATAAAGACATAAATTAGAACCATAAAGTTTTAGAATTCCCAAATCATCCAAGTAGAAATGCACAGAGTCAAAATGTGCTGAGAATGTATTTATAGGAGAAAAGTAAAATTCCAACAACCACATGGCCACAGTGGATAGGGTAGAAAATAAACATCTAATAAGCAAATAGCTAATGACAGAAATACACAAGGATGACTCTCATAAAATTAACAAAGCTTAGTCATACCCCAAAGAATTATAAAATAAATAAAAACCTACTTTAATCTGTGCCAAATTGTTCCTACAAACTACACAGTTGATCTATCAAGGAATGATATGAATCCCAAGACTCCCCAGACCTCACCTGCCAATGGTAAAAATGGATTCCATTGCTAATTTTTTCTCATCATTCTTGTCCTCCCACACTGTTGAACCAAACTTATATGTCTCATTTGTTAAGATAAAACCTTTTTCATAAGGATTCTGGGACCCTCAATCAACTAAACTTCCAGTGTGTCTGTCCCACCAGCCCTTTAAACATGGCATGCTAGAATTCTGACACAGTAGGAAAAAATACATAAAATAAACACAATTCTGAATGTGGTAGTGGAGCTGAGGCCACTGAATGTAATTAGCTCTAAACATTTGGAACAAGTTATTTTCCTTCCCTGTGCCATGAAGCAATAGAGAAAACTGGAGCTTACCCAGTACAGCAGTTTCCATGCTCTTCTGTAGCGAAAGAATCTTTGTTTAAAATATGGCTTAACACAGAACCCCAAAATGTAAAACTGGAAAAGCATGGTGCTCTGTTGAAGGAGCCTATCCATTCTGCTTCCCCATGACACCTACTGTAGCCACCAAGGCTCCACCACAGAACCCTAGACCTTTGAGGAACAGCATGAAAACTTCTGCTCTTATGCAGTCCCCTCATTTAACAAATGAGGGCGCTACTGAGAAAATGAAAGCTGGTCCTGCCAACAGCCAGACACAATGTTCCCAAGGAAACATAAAGAATATAAATGATGCTCAGAGAAGGCCACGCTGCTGCCGTGTTTGGAAGAAGACAGAAACAAGGCCACTCCACAATCACAAGGATGACATCTCCCCTTCAAGGACAAGGGAGTGCTATTTCTCTTCCAGTTGCAACTCTTATCCTAGTTTTAGTCCACCAGCATCTTTGATAAAAATTACTACCCAGTTACCAAATTGCCATTGCTTCTTTATATCATCCAGTTCAGGACTGGCCCCTGCTCTCCTATTCCCTTCTGAAAAGCACCCACCATCAGCTTGAATCCTGTAAGACCTCAGCAGCACCCCCCACGGTTCCACTTCATCTTTATTCCACAGGTCTCCCTCATGGGCTTTGGTTTTAATACTACAGTATTAGCATTCTAAGTAACGTCCACAAGAAAGACAGAGCAGTACTTAAGGATCAGTTGAGAGATCAACATAGTTGAGCTCAGAGTAGTAAATAAACGTGATAGAAACAAATAGAGGCTAATTTCAACTTTTATCTGAAAAAAAAAATGCTACTGATCCCTGGATGTTTAACAACGATGGTGTGGGGGGACATGAGCTGCCCTTGATAAAAACCCAGAGGTCACTACTTGCTAGTGACCCTAAGGTAGAAAGGACACCCACGACCAGCTCCGTCTAAATGCTTTTACCACTCTCAGCATCTGGCATAGCACCCAGTGTGGGCCAAATCCCCTCAGTGGTGCACAAGCACAGAGGACAGCTGGGTACTCCAAAAGGCCTTTCACATGCTTCTGCAAACAAAGCCCACTGTACCAGCATCATTCTGGGCTGGATATTAGCACAAAGTGCACTCAGAATGGCCTGGAAGTCACAGCGGCTTCCATGCTGGTCTGAAAATGGAGGGGTTGGTCTTCTCTGGGCCTCTCACATAGTGCAGACTCAATAAGCCTTTCTTGAGCTGACTTTCCATGAGCAGAGTCGTCCCTACAGTAACACAGTAGAGCTGAAACCAGCCTTGGGTTCTATGTACAGTGTCCATGGATTGAGGGGAGGTTTTACCCCATCCTACTTCACCAACTATGCCCCTGGTCCACAACTTTGGGGTTTGTTTTAAATCTGCTATCTTTGTGAGTATGTGATAGTAGAGTTGAAGTCTAAGTTCATGCCTCCAAATAGTTAATGTATTTCTTAGGAATAAGCCCTTTTTTATGTTCATTTATTGGTGCATTGTAATTATACATTTTGATATATGTCAGGGTATGAACATCATACATGCACACATTGCACATTTAGCCCTCCCTCCAATCCCACCCTATTCCCTCCCCCTTCCCTCCCTTTCATGCTCCGGATAGTGATTGAGTCTTACAGGTTTGTGTATGTACATCATGTGCTATAGTGTGTTTCCATCCACCCCCCTCCCAACTCCCTCAGTTAGGTCACCTTCTTTGTCCATCTAAAGATTTCTTCTTCTTCCCTTCTAAGTCCCATTCTATCTAGCTCCCACAGATTAGGGGGTACAGCCGATTTTTTACTCTTAGTGACTTACTAATATCACTTAGCATAATGTTCTCTCGTTCTCTCCGTTTCCCTGCAAATGATGTGATTTTGTTCTTCTTTGTGGCTGCGTAAAATTCCATTGTGTACATATCCCATAGTTTTGTGATCCACTCACCTGTTGATGGACACCTTGGCTGGTTCCAAAGTTTGGCAATTGTGAATTGTGCAGCTATAAACATAGATACACAAAACTCTCTAAATGAAGCTGCTTGCTTGGGTCCCGTTAAGCATCACTGGTTTCAGTCCCTCGGTCACATTCCTTTTTCCCAGAGCTTCTATCTGCTGTGAGTCTCTGCTCATCCCTCAAGATCAGCACTAGTGCCACATCCATTGTGTGCTTTCTCTAATCGCCTCCTCCCCCAACACAACCCACAGAAATGACTGTTCTCTTAGGCTTCCCAAATACCTGCACATTCATCGGACTGCACTTACTTGCTTTTTAGGTCACCTCCCATGACCAGGCTATGTTTTTCTTGCCAGTGGAGTAAATATCATAATCATATTTGGTCCTCAGATATATAGAAAGGAATTTTGTAAGTATTCTGTGTTAGACTGAACTGCCTTCCAAATTCATGTGTTAGCATGACATTGAACCTCATCCTCCCATTCCAGGAAACAGGGAGAGACTGTATAGAAAGACACTCATATCCTGCTATGTCAACCCTCTAGCTTGATGTTTCTGTACATGGCTTCCTCTACCCAGCACCATCTCCCACAGCACCCCCAGCCCCATCATCCAGCCACACTGACATTCCGTCTCCTTTGCTGGGAGTCAGGACACCAGGAGAGCCCTGCCTCTCCTCCTGCCTAGCTGACATTGTGATCTCCAAACAACTTGAGCATTACCTCCAGAAGACCTTCTCTGTCCTGATCATTCCCCGGGATAATAGAGGCCCATCTTCAGCTTTCCATTTGACAAAAAGATGTGGCACTCTGGGAGGGAGGCTATTGAAAGGTCCTCAACTCCAGCTGCACATTAAAGTTCGCTTGGTCACTCGAGTGCCCAAACCCGATGGCAATGATTCTGATTAAACTGCTCAAGGGATCGATATCATTCTCATGTGCATGGGGCTTGGTGCTTCTCAAGCTATAATATAAGGGCCAATCACCTTTTTTTACTTTGTTATTATTTTTTACACTTTTATTGGTGTGTTGTATTATACATCATAGTGAGGTTCAAAGTGATACAACATACATGCACACAGCACTTAGTGTGTCTTTCTCCAGATCCCACCCCACTCCCCCCCATACGTGTTAGGGAGGTTGGTAGTGATACCTTCATACTGGACACAGCATTATTTGAAGTTTCCTTCATCAGTTCTCCTTTTTCTCATCCCCATCTTTTTCCCCCAATCCTTTTCCACTATTCTACTGGTCTCTCTCCTCATTTATCTGAAGTCCCTTTTGTTTCTTATTTTCTCTCCACATATGGGAGAAAACATTTGACCCTTGACTTTCTGAGACTGGCTGATCTCATTTAGCATAATATTTTCTAGTTCCATTCCTTTTCCTGAAAATGACATAATTTTGTTCTTCTTTATGGCTGAGTAGAATTTCATTGTGTGTATATACCACATTTGTGTTATCCATTCACATTTGTTATCCATCTGTTGGTACTGGTAGAGACTTCCTCAATAAGACCCCCAAGGCTCAGGAAATAAAAGCCAGAATCAATAAATAGGATGGCATCAGATTAAAAAGCTCCTATAAACCAGGAAATGGGTGCTCACCAAACACTGAAGGTGCCAGTGTCTTGGTCTTTGACTTTGAACCCTCTAGAACTATGAGAAATAAATTTCTATTGTTTGTAAGCAATCCAGTTTCTGGTATTTTGCTATAGCAACCCAAACTGACTTAAGAGACATTAATGGAGAAAGCCTTCCATGCCAGTTTGTAGCTACAAAGACTGAAAAAGCACCTTCCCATTCTTGTTTTTCTTTTTCACTCTTTATTTTGAAAGGATGGATTTATTATTTTATTCTCATCATCTTAATCATATTCTATTTTCCTTCATATATGAAATGAGTAGGTGATAGATTAACTGAATAGGTGTGAGATGGCTTTTTTTTTTTATCTCAAATCAATGCCAGTTGATCGGGGGTGGCTGTCTGGGCCATTGTGTTAAGAAAGATTCTAATGCTAAATCCAAGCTTAGTCAGTGGGGAGGAGGGGAGAGCTATGATTAATTCTTCAACAGGTATTTGTCATGCCTCATTTTATTCCATAAATGGAAGAATGATGAATAACAACTAGGTAGGATCACGGTGGAACAAAAGAGGGAACGGACAGCTGTGGCAGATTGTAGGAGCAGCGATTGATGAGCACCTTCACGCTGACAGTGAGATGTGTTTTCATATGCGTGTTCTGTGTCTCTGCCAATTACACCTGCATATCCACTCTCTACCCTTCTCTGCCCTGCTCCCTGCCCAGAGGCTGGCCTGCATACAGTATATCAACATGGCTTACATGCCCTCTGGCCATCCTTGGCTTTGCCATTGGAGGATGCTCTAGGAAACATGAGTGAGGAAACAGAGAAAGCAAGGTCAGTATGTCCCTGCATACCTCCCTGCAGGGTGACCTCAGGCTGACTGTGTCCCTTGATTAAAAATCATTTGGTCCTCTCAATGCAGCTGATTCTATGTGATCCTCTCTTCTTCCAGGTTCCAAAAACCATCCCTTCTTCCCATTTCTTTGGAAATAGAGGTGATAATAATTCCAATGCTACAGTTTCTGGGGGACTACATCTTCCCTAGTGGTTCTCCTCGCTCATGCTCTTATAGTTCCTTTATAAATGAGCTTTCTTTTTTTTTTTTTTTGTGGTACCGGGGATTGAATGCAGGGGCGTTCTACCTCCGCGCTATGCCCCTGGCCCTATTTTTTTTATACTTTATTTTGAAACCGGGTCTCACAAAGTTGTGGAGGGCCTCACTAGGTAGAGAGAGAGAGAGAGCTGAGGCTAGCCGTGAACCCGGATCCTCCAGTCTCTGCCTCCCAAAGTACTGGGATTACAAGCGTGCGCCACCACGCCCGGCATAAATGAGCTTTCTTAAACCATACTATTTAGAAAGTTTCGCCTGTTTCCTGTTGAAACTCTGAACGATCCAGTGCGCCTTTGGGTTGCTCTCTGTTGGGAGTGAGGTGAACATCCACAGATAAGCATGTGACAGGTATGCTGGGGGAGTGTCTTTGTATTTGTAGGAAGAAGAGATGAACTGGACTGGACATAGCCAGACAGATGTGCACCATGCCCACTTCCTCATCTACCTGAAACTGACCACTTGTAGTCTGGACCTTTCTTTGCACAGGAGTGCTGACTGATTGAGCAATGATAAGTCCAATCATTAACAACCTCGGGTTTGACCTATGAGACTGTTCTGTTTCCTTCACTGGGAAATTAAAACTCAACAATTTTTCATCTGGATGCCAGTGAGACAGAGAAATGCCAAAGAAGGCAGAGCCAGGTAACAGCAACGAGCTGGAGTGAGGAGGGCACTGTGGTCCTGCCTCTCCTGTCACCTCCTTCCTCACCAAGTCTGCCTTCTTAGGGCCAAGCTACAAAACACTATCGGAAGGTCTCAACACTTGGGGAATAAATCTATCGCTGGTCCCCGTTTTCAAACTAGAAAATATACCCCTATTCACGGCCTCTTCAGTGATATAAGAACCCACGTTTCATGATTAGCAATACAAATGGAATCAGGAGAGGAGAAGTGAGCCTGAAAATGTGACCTCCAGCCTCCATGTAAAAAGGTCCGTCCTTGAGCGTTTCACTCAGTGATGTTGTGTGTCGTGCACTAGGCAATCACACCTGAAGACCCTCATCTGACTAAGGCAGTCCCACTTCTGGATAGGAGAGAGACCAAGCGGAACCACTAAGCCTCTCCCCAGTGTCCAGCCTCCAGAAATAAGGCCTCCACAGCCAGCACAGGCAAGGCAAAGTAACAGCTCTGACTCTCCTACACAAAAGAAGACGGTAAAACACCCAAAGAGAAAAGGCAATGCAGGATACCCCTGAGAAGGCAGCTTGTGAGGGAGCAATCAAACACAAGTTAGGAGAACAAAAGGAAGAGGAATTAGGGCTGCAGACCTCTGGCCCTTAAGCAGGAAGAACAGTACAGCTCACCCCAATTCCATTTCAGTATGACTCTTTTTAAGCTTTTCCAACTCTTCAATTCACCGTCTTCAATAGCCTTTTCATCTCTCAAGGTCCAGATCAAATGTCTTCTCCTCTGCGGAAGCGTCCCCCTCCCAGAAAAAAAAAAAAATGACTGTTCTCTCCACACTCTTAAAGCATACCAACCCTCTCTTTTGCACCTTGTGCTTTGTAAGATATGTACACTTTTGCCTCCCCCAAGTGGTTTGAGCTTACAAATGGCAGGGACCAGTCTTAGTGGTTTCTGAACAAAAACAGGCCCTGTATCAAAGTAGAAGGGTATTAAATGCTCACCGAGTTTGACAGTGACAGACTTTTGCTATCAATAGGACATTGGACCGCCTTTCTTTCACCACCCCACCCCCAGCTTTTTCCATATATATCACTTGTAGGAAAAATAAGGGGTTCTGCCATGTATTTAGAGCTGACTTTCACCCTGTTTTAGCCTGTGTTCTCCAAAAAAGTAGAGCCTGAGGTGGGGGTTTATGGGAATAGGGCAAGTGTGGGTGCTAGAAAGAGTGAAATAGAAAAGGAGGAAAAGCCATATAGGCTGTGTTATAAAGCTGGTTTCCTCTTGAGCAACTAGGGTTCCCGTTCAATGGGAACTCTCTGGAGAGCCATGTAGAAATTACTTAAGAATTGCTTGCCCCAGGAAAAGACGGGGTGAACATACAGGTAAAAAATGTATATGGGTATATGGGTAAAAATAGATTTACCATCGCCGGGCGTGGTGGCGCACGCTTGTAATCCCAGTACTTGGGAGGCAGAGACCCGAGGATCTGGGTTTGTGGCCAGCGTCAGCTCTCTCTCTCTCTCTCTCTCTCTCTCTCTCTCTCTCCCTGTCTCTCTCTCTCTCTCTCTACTTAGTGAGGCCCTCCGCAACTTTGTGGGACCCGATTTCAAAATAAAGTATAAAAAATAGGGCCGGGGGTGTAGCACAGAGGTAGAACACCCCTGGGTTCAATCCCCGGTACCGCAAAAAAAAAAAAAATAGATTTACCCATATACTCACATTATCCATTGGTCAAGGGTTACCTGTGGGTTCTTAACCTTTCTTACTTTTTTTTCAGTACCAGTGATTGAACCCAGGGACATTCTACTTCCAAGCTACATCCCCAGCCCTATTTTTTATTCTTCATTTTGAAAGAGAGTCTCACTAAGTTGCCGAGGGCCTCACTAAGTAGCTGAGGCTGGCTGCAAATCTGCGATCCTCCTGTCTCAGCCTCCCAAGTACTGGGATTGCAAGCGTGCACCACCATGCCCAGCCCTTTCTCACTTTTAAGTGTGTGGCTATGAATCATGGAGCAAATTTCTGCAGGTATTCCAGGTGATGGTAGCAGAAATGCCCAAGGACAGAAAGCAAGTGGTACATGGTTGAGTTGAAGTGAACTATGGTCAGGTTACAGCTGAGCACAGCTGGTTACCACAGCAACATCTAGATTAGAAAAGTGGACCTCGAGAATGTGACTCAGAGTACAAGAAGTGTCTGATATACACAGCTTAGGAAAATTTTTACCAGACCTCTATGATTTTTATACACCTTAGAGAATAAGCCTTGCTAATCCTAGGATTATAATTGTTAGTTTAAAAAAAAGGCAGAGGATGGGGGGTGATATAACTAGAATTTTCCCCAGCCTCACCAGTCTCTGGATACCAATCATGATAAACACCCAAATTTCAGTAGCTCTGACCCCATATCTTCAGGTTCTAGTCCTCCAGCTTCCAGCAAGCTCCTCCTAGTAATACCTCCAAGCCTCCAGAGGGAACCTTGAACACACTCAGAAATCAATCTGTCACTGTGGTCACCTGGTGGCATCCGCCATGTTTTTCTTCTCCACTGCAGATTCCCTTTTGTCCATCCTTCCAAGAGCAACACATCCCAGCCACCTCTGCTGCCCGTGCCCACCATGAGACTGCACTGAGAGTGTTACTGTCCTTCCTGCCAATGTCACAAACCCTCCAGATGCCCAGATGCCACACTGCTTTCATTCTCTCCCCGTGCCAGAGCCACACTAGCTCACTGGGAAGCAGGGAAATGCTTCTTTCCCCCGAGTCACCAAGCAGGGCCGCTTCAGACCAGCAACGCAGTCATGGAGACAGCTCCTTCAGCTTCAGCCCTAGTCCAAGGAGCTGTCCTCCTGTCCTCGTCCCCTCTCTCCCTTGTCCCCTCTCCTCCACCTCCTCACCAACCAACACAGTTCGCCCAAAAGGAGGACCGGAGGCCTCCTTCCTCCTCCAGTTAAAAATATACGCTTTCATGCAAATAAACTAAAAAAAAGAAAAAAGAAAAAGCCAGCTGCTCATGGCCCATCCCAGCAGCGCACTAGGCGCGCCCAGGCAGGTGTAACCTGCAGCAGTGCCCACAGCCACATCCAGACCATGTCCTCAATTCCAGGGTAACTATTCGAGGGTGTCTATAGGCCAGTGGTTATGTACGTGTGGCTTAAAATCCTGAGGGTACAAGAAGTTTAGCACCAAAAATAAAAAAAACCTCCCAAGGATTTTTGTGTTTGTTTTTTCCCTACTGCTACAAAATGAAATCCTACCAGATGTCCTGAGTGGCTTTTAATCCTGGCATTCTCTCACATCACTTCTCTTTAAAGATAAATGGTTGGTTTTTTATTTTATTTATTTGTTTATTTTTAGTTGGCAGAAGGACCTAAGCTCTAAGACACCTAATCAATCTCCAAGACCCATGTGATATGAGTAACTCTATGGTACAAAATATTTCACTAGAAATATTTTTAAATGACTAAGCTCCCCAAAAATGAATGTAATGGACATGCAATATCAGTCTTTAATTGTGGCTATAGAGAAAAAAAAATGTGTTCACAGCATGCTCTAACTTGGTCCAGCTATTTGAAGAACAATGACTTGTGAAATCCAACAGCAAAGGAAAATTGCAATAAAACAAGGTGGCATATTGACAGCTGAGATCTTGTGTGACATCTGTGGGTGGTTCTGTGACTCCAGGATTAGATTGTTTTCACTTCAAAAGATCCATCTGAACTCTGTCAATCAGCAACTCAGTCATATGTACATAAAGCAATGCCGGGCGTGGTGGCGCACGCTTGTAATCCCAGTACTTGGGAGGCTGAGACAGGAGGATCCGGGTCCGCGGCCAGTCTCAGCTACCTAGTGAGGACCTCCGCAACTTAGTGAGACCCTGTTTCAAAATAAAGAATAAAAACTAGGGCTGGGGGTGTAGCCCAGAGGTAGAATGCCCCTGGGTTCCATCCCCAGTACTGCCAAAAAAAATAAATAAAGCATTTTCCTCTACCCCCTCCTCAAAAAATATCCTTAAAGATGATGCTAAGAAAACAACGTATAGCTCACATGTTTTCTAGTGGACAGCAGGATTTTTCCCCTTAACTAACTTACGAACTGAGCTTGCATTTTTAGCCAACATTTACCATGCCTCATTTTTACAAAAGAATTCAATTTATTATTCTCCTTGGACTTCAAATAAAAAGTAACATCAAAGTCTAACAGAAAATAAAAGCTCTAGTCCAGACAATATTTTGTTTTCCTCTCCCAAGTAAATATTTGCACTTGCTGGAGGAGTTTATGCTGATGTGCCTGTAAATTGAATCTATTTTTTTTATGAGAAGGTAAGTAGCTGGGAACAAAGGAACACACACTAGAGCTCCCCCGTGCTCTCTTGCAAGTGACCTCCAGCCCACTGTGCAGATGACATGTTTCGAAGAAGATGATTTGGTCTCCATGGAAGCTCAGTTTGTGGTCTCTGCTTTGGCAGATTGACAGCTGTGCTAAATGATTTTGGAATTACATGTAATAGATTTTAGATTATGACTATTGTCCTCTAGGGACTGAAGAGCCCCATGCAGTAAGAGTGGGCTCTGGCTGGTTGTCTTCTTAAGCTTCATTCCACAGTAAGAAAGGCATAGGCCCTTCTCATTATAACTTGACCTTTTCGTTTGTTGGGGGAGGTGGTAAGGACCAAAGTAGTTTAATTAATTAGAAACCATGAGTCTAGAATAACCACTGTCGCTCTTTTTTAGAATGAAACTCGATCATGCTCATTCCAGTTCTGGACACATTTCTTCCCCTAATATAAAGCCAGGAATAAGTAAAATTCTTGATTTTTTTTTCAGTGCCGTAATAGCAAATTGGCATAGAATTAGCCTAAACTAACATTCGAAAGTTCACTCTTTGTAGGACTAGTGAGGTGCTGACCTCCTGCAGAAACTGATTTATTGATAAGCATGATTTGTGTTTTGTTCTGTTTGGGTAAGCGAGGAGAGTGGGATTCATGTGAAGACGTCGAGGAGAGAGGAAAGCAGCAATAGAGAGGATGCAGGTGTGGACCCCCAAGGAAAGGGAGCAAACAAGCAAGGATAGCCTTGTACCTGAGCACAACCGAGATGGGCTCCAGGGACCCCTCCCAAAGTGACGGGGGCTCCGAGGGGGAACCACGTATATGAGAAGGTAAACGTATGATATCTGGGAACTGTGGAGTGAAAACATCACCATATTTATATCCAAAGACTAGGGGGCTGGGGACACAGCTTAGCCCAGGTCATTGTATACTGTGACATAGATCACGCCCTGCATTTTTCTTTTTAGGGCAAAGTGGGTGTGTTTCTCAATAATTAACATCTCTGCTCAGATGACTTGAATATCTTCGCAGGAAACAAGCCTTTTATGAGGCAACTGGATAGAGAAGTAGGAAGGAACAGAAAGAGAAAATAAGTGAGAACGATATTTTACACTTCATCAAACTATGAAATAGCGTTTCATGTTTATCTCCTCTGGCATACCATCGCCATCACCCCCAAAATAAAGCATCAGTCATATGGAGACAAGCTCCTCTTCTGAACTAAACAGACCAGTGTGGACAAATGTGGATATTGGTTCCAAAAAGACATTTCAGGAACAGCAGTCTGAAGTTCATCCAGAGCCAAGGAAGACTATGCATGGTGCAGTCTAGCCACCCCAGGAGTAGTCTGGGGTCCTGCTACTCAGGGTGGCCCACATCCAGCAGCAGCACCCCCAATGAGCCCAGCAGCAAAGCAGACTCCAAGGGCCCTCTGTTCCATCTGCCTTTTTACAAGACCCCAGATGATTTGAATGCATAGAAAAATTCACACCCAGCACAAGCGACCAGTCCTCACCCTTTAAAAGTATTGGGGGAGGCAAAAAGAGAGAAATTAGAGAAATCTCCCCATTTCTTGCATTTGTTTGTTTGCTTGCTTGTTTGTTTGTTTGCTTGTTTGCTTGTTTGTTTGTTTGTTTGTTTGTTTGTTTGTTTGTTTGTTTGTTTGTTTTGTGGTGCTGGGGATTGAGTCCAGGGGCATTATACCTCTGAGCTACACCCTCAGCCCTATTTTATTTTTTATACAGAAATAGGGTCTCACTAAATTGCTGAAAGCCTTGCTAAGTTGCTGAGGCAGTCTTTGAACCTGCAAGCCTCCTGTCAACCTCCCAGTACTAGGATTACAAGTCTGCACCACCACACCTGGCTCCTTTTTTTTAAATATACTTTTATTGGTGCATTGTACTCTCACACCATAATGCAGTTCAGAATGATAGGGCCATACATGCACATCGCACTTGGGGATCTTGCCCGTCTCCCTCCCCACTCCCTCCCCTTCCCCATACATGACACTGAGATTGACATTGATAATTTCACATATGTACATAACGTCAGTAGAAGTGTTTCCTTCATTAATTCTCCCTCCCTCACCACCACCACCACCCTCCCCTAAACCCCCTCCTTTACTCCACTGGGGTTTCTCCTTTTTTTATCTAAAGTCCTTCTTGTATTTAGATTACTCTCCAGCTTCTACATATGAGAGAAAACATATGACCCATAGCCAGTTTCTCACTTAACACAATGTTCTCCAGGTCCATCCATATTCCTGCAAATGACATAATTTTGTTCTCCTTTATTGCTGAGTAGAATTCCATTGCATATATATCCCATATCTTTCCCTTTCTTGCTTCCCCATGAAGAAAGAAGCTTCCCAAAGTACAAAAGAGCATATTTTGCCTAGAAATAAATGGAAATTGAAAAGCATACATTCATCTGTTTATCATTTATAAAACTAAACATGGAACAGGTAAATCAGAAAACACTGAATCTAAGGCCGGGCGTGGTGGCGCACGCTTGTAATCCCAGTACTTTGGGAGGCGGAGACCGGAGGATCCGGGTTCGCAGCCAGCCTCAGCTCTCTCTCTCTCTCTCTCTCTCTACCTAGTGAGGCTCTCCGCAACTTTGTGAGACCTGGTTTCAAAATAAAGCGTAAAAAATAGGGCCGGGGGTGTAGCGCGGAGGTAGAACGCCCCTGCGTTCAATCCCCGGTACCGCAAAAAAAAAAAAAAAAGAATTAAAAA